>CAJNOQ010000017.1:0-111367 GCA_905250885.1 Didymodactylos carnosus
GATAAAAAGCTTAACTAGTGTCGAATAGTAGCTTTTCAAAAATTAGCGATAAAACACTGGTATCTGTGAGAAACTTAATTTTTGAAAGTAATTTTTGACAAAACTGAACAAAGTCATACACAAACACGGTGGAAGATACACATGACAACTCAATCCAACCTGACCCTGCGATTTAGTGATATATGTTGCTTACAGATAGGATAACCGAACCTAACCCAACCCACATATATACAGTTTTTGCTCACTAGTAAGACAGTCGAATACACACTTGGCAAATCAACCCAACGCGATCCAGACATTTAGTCATATATGTTGTCTACAGATAAGATCCCCAACCTAACCCAACTCACACTTGTTGATCAATAGTAAGACGGTGGAAGATACACATGACAACTCAACCCAACCCGACCCAGAGATTTAGTGATATATGTTGACTATATACATGATAACCCAGCCTGAACCAACCCACACACATAGAGTTGTTGATCACTAGTAAGACGGTGCAAGTCACACATGACAACTCAACGCAACCGGACCGTGAGACTTAGTGATATATGTTGACCGCATACATGATAACGCAACCGGATCCAACCCACACATATACAGTTCTTGATCACTAGTAGGACGGTGCAAGACACACATGAGAACTCACAATTGACAAGTCAAACCAACCCGATCCAGGGCTTTACTGATATATGTTGTGTACAGATAGGATAACCCAACCTAACCCAACTCACACGTAAAGAAAATCTCAAAATATTTTGGTCGCATCCAGTCTTGGGAAACTCGAATTTAGATAGAAAATGTCGTTTTTTTGCTTTACAGTTTCACTTTTGCTAAAAAATAATAACATATTCGGAATCAGCATGTAAAACTGCATCTAGGAAAGTTATTTTGAGCTTGATGGGGTAGGACATGTATGGACTGGAAAAATCGGTCCTCAGAGAACCGTTTTGGCTTTCTCTGCAAAGCTTATAACTCTCTGGGTTCTGAAGCGATAGCCTTGAATTATAGCTCATTCGAACCGCCTTTTCACGGGCTACAAAGTTAAGCATTCTTTTGGCTAACTTCCTTTCTCTTCCCGAGATAATGGGACTTTACCTAGTCCGAGACCGGATTTCAGCTGACACCCGACACTTTTTATTTTTGTTTTCCGCCAAACACATCTCCATATATGAAGTTGACCATGCTGATCACGAATATTGAAACGAGAAATCTCCAAAACCAACTGTTAGGTATGGAGAAATTCTTCTTTATATAGCAGAAAATGTTCTTTTCAGTTACTTCGAAAAAATATTCTAATGGCCTAACCTTTGATTTTGGAGACTTTTCATTTCGATATTCGTGATCAGCATGGTCAACTTCATATATGGAGATGTGTTTGGCGAAAAACAAAAATAAAAAGTTTTTCGGGTGTCAGCTGAAATCCGGTCTCGGACTAGGTAAAGTCCCATTATCTCGGGAAGAGAAAGGAAGTTAGCCAAAAGGATACTTAACTTTGTAGCCCGTGAAAAGGCGGTTCGAATGAGCTATAATTCAAGGCTATCGCTTTAGAACCCAGAGAGTTATAAGCTTTGCAGAGAAAGCCAAAACGGTTCTCTGAGGACCGATTTTTCCAGTCCATACATGTCCTATCCCATCAAGCTCAAAATAACTTTCCTAGATGCAGTTTTTCATGCTGATTCCGAATATGTTATTATTTTTTACCAAAAGTGAAACTGTAAAGAAAAAAACGACATTTTCTATCTAAATTCGAGTTTCCCAAGACTGGACCCGACCAAAATATTTTGAGATTTTCTTCACGAAGAAAGGGGTTAGAAATTTTTTAAACCTCATATTCTTGTAGAGCTCGACGAGCTCTATCGAATGATGTATCTTTTAAACAAATCGAAAAGTCACGGAAACTTTGAATTACCCGCACCTTATCAATCAGTTCTCAAGCATTTATCCCAAAAGAAATGATTTTTTTTATTAATACTAGAACGCCCGTAGCGGTTTTTTGATTCTTTTTTTGTTTTTGTTTTCTTGTATTTTTTATATTTTTTCTGTTTTTTGATTTTTATCCTTAATAAACAACAAACTGCATACAATTTATTTAAAAATAAATTATGTCATAACTTTTAATTTGTCCCACAAAAATTATTTTTTGCAGAATTTTTAATTCATTTTTTAATTCAGAACCATTTTTAATTATAAAATTTTAAAATAAAAAACAGTAACGATCAAAATGACCGCTTTGTGCGTTCTAGATCGTGAAAATTTCTGGGTATTCTAGTGTTAAGATAGACTCTGTCGGTCGCTTGGATCGGGATACGAAAATAAATCTCGTGGTAGATCAGACGTCACGGTTGGTAGTGTTAACTAAGATTTTCCCACATAACTCAGTGTCCGTTCGGCTAATTTTAGTGTAGACGTCGTATAAGACTAAAAAAAGTGCTACTAGATAGATCTCTGTATAGAACGATTGTGATTCATATACATAAATTCAATTAGTGACACAAGTCATGGCTAACTACAAAACATTCATAAAAGAAACTCGAAGTGTAAAAGGATATGGAAATTGTTGAATTTCCCACTATATATTTAGCGTACAACAGTATACTAGCGATACATTATAATGGTATGACCGTATCAGATATAATCGTGCAATAAATTTACCGTTTACGAAACTATTCGCAAATCACTCAGTCATACTGTTGACTTAGTTTACAAAGAATCTGGTTCAAATAAACAATGACAGCTGCGACTCTTTTGCACAGGAAATGCTCATTATACACTGTAAAAAATAAAGTGTGTTACTAGGTGTGTAAATCTTCTAAACGTTCACTCGGCATCGAAAAGTGTGTACCTTTTCTAGATGGTCAATCTCAGTGTGTAAAGAGCTAAGTGTGTTAAAGAGATCTCTTATTTTCCACTTTTCTCCCGGACTACTACATCGAATGAAAAAATAATTTCAGAATCATGATAACCATCTTCCAAAGTATATATACTGTCATTTCCGGCAAAAACGGATAGGAAAATAACTGAAAAAAAAAATCTCCATATGGTAGAGTTGAACAATCGGTTGATGAATCTGAGACATTTTCAGCACAGATAGTTTAGACAAGTAGACTATATCATTGTTCTCAGTGTGTAGAGCCAGACGGTCACTTCTCAGTGTGTACTTTACACACTTACGCCGTGTATTCTCGACGGTCACTCTGAATCGACTTGACGTTCACTTTATGTGTGCCATTTACACACTTTATTTTTTACAGTGTAGTGAAGTACTTTTCATTGTGTCATGATCTCTTTCCAACGTTGATTCGGGGAAGAGTAGAGTATCGTAACAGCTTGATATCTTTTACACCAGCCAGACTGTTATTGTTCTTACTACTACTATCTTAGATTTGAATTCTTACTATTTGAACATGCTATGTTCTAGTTTATATTTTATTGAAGAATATTACACAGAGAATAATATGTCAGTTATTTACCACGAACGGCTATAGTTGGTATGTTTAATTTGATCTACGAAACGACTTTTTTTTGCTCAAGTTCGTTTTTTTACTTCTCCAAGTTTCGCCACAAGATTCTAAGACGAAATGTTGTGGAAAGACGATCACTATTTTGTGTTAGTAATCCAGAATACCGCACCTCTGCGCTTTATTTTTTGTACATTTCTTTTTTTCCTATTGTTTTAGTAATTTATCAAAATTATAAAAAAGCAGTTGGTACCAAACCAACGAAAGAGGATAACATAAATAATGTGTGAATTATATTTATGGTAGAAATAATTGTCAAATACAGTTTTATTTTTAGTTTGAATTGTTCATTTCTGATATAACACTATTAGATTCAGAGTGTATTCAACAAATACCAAGTTTACAAGCAGCCGCTATTTTGTGTCTATTGTTGCATATGAATAAAAAACCGGCATAGGTATTTAGATTTAATTTCTAATATTATCTTTGTTTATTCTAAAAATCTATTTTTCTATTGCTTAGTCGTATAAATTAAAAGAATATACTGGTTATACAATAAATTCATTCTATGGTATAATGAAAACAATATTTTTGGAATTTTGCTCGAACAACAACTCAAGGTAAATGGGCAATAACAAAGAAATATCGTCATATGAAACATCATAACGTTGCTTTGGTTGAATTACCGACGACATTACCATACACAATGATACATGAAACATAATGGTAGCAGAATCTCATATTACGCTTGCTGGTTTTCTTCATGACAAATTCTAAAGAATATGTTTTCTGATATATCATGTAAAACTAAATAATAAATTTTTAAGTTAAAAATGCCTTCAAAATAAATGAAAGGCGAGTAGAATCGTTGAACTGCTCGTATACTTATTGAAAAGCTTTCTAGTTTTATTGGTTCAAACATGGAGCTATTTTTATCCTTTATTCTAACCATTATACTTGTGGCAAAAAGTTAATGATCGGTTTTAGTAAATATTATTTCATCACTGAGAAGCATCGTTTTTTTTATATATTGCCATTAAGATTTGGGGCGTTCATCTTAGAACGAAAATCTTAAAATTAAATGGAATTTACTCAAAATTTATCCATATAGGTAAAGAATAATTTAGAATTCAGTGCTCATAGAATCAAGATTTTTCGAGGATTTTTCAGAAAATTTCTAGGGGTTTTCTCTCTAGGCTCTGGTTTGACTTCAGGTTTGTTTTTTGAAAAAGGTTTAACATCTGGCATATATAGTTTCATAATAACGATGAAATTTATAAAGAAAAAAACATCAACTGAACTTCGTACATGCTCTACTTTACGAGTAACCATTGTCTGGCTCATTATACCGTAATTTTGCTCTAAAATTTTTCACTAAACAACGAATAAATACTATTTTTTCCACACCATGATGAGTGCGGTTAGGTGTATTGAGCCGTTAAGAAAAGGAAATTTTTATTTATACTAACTTGTGTTTTCTTGACTGTGTGTGTGTACATGTTGATCTCTACAAAAAGAAAGCAGATAAGTTTAAAAAGCATAATATGCACTCATATAACTTTCACGTATGTGTAATAGAAGCCATTGTGCTATTCACTGTTGAAAGAACATGTAGAAAATGATCTCGGTTTCCGTGGAGAAAATTTATCAGAAAAACAAACAAAATTTAAGATATACTGGTACATTGTAGTTGTTTGCAAGTTTTTATTCTTATTCACGTTAATGCGGATTGCTGCAATTTCGAAAAATCAATCGAAAATTAAGTGATTGGATAAAAAAAGTGAAATTAAAAGAAAAAAAATGTTACTTAGCGAAGCCGTCAAAATTACGATCGCATCAATCGGAGCAAACGAATCATTCGGACACTCCTTTGTGATGTTTGTTTAAGAGAGAAAAATATATAAAATCTATCTCCTCTTATCATTTTAATCATTTTTTTCCTATCTATTACATTTTATTAGCTGTTATATATAATACATCAAAGAACACATTGACTGTGGTAATTAATTATACATAATATATATATTCTCTTTGGCCTTATCCCCCACTTGCTAATATGGTTTTAAACAAATAGTAAGAATGATTTTTCGCCGTCATTGCCATAGCTATGACAACGGTGAATGACAACGGCAAAAATCATTCTTACTATTTGTTTAAAACCATATTAGGAAGTGATAAGGCCAAAGAGAATATATATATTATGTATAATTAATTACCACAGTTAATGTGTTCTTTGATGTGTTATATATAACAGCTAATAAAATGTAATAGATAGGAAAAAAATGAATAAAATGGATAAGAGAAGATAGATTTTTATATATTTTTCTCTCTTATACAAACATCACAGAGGAGCGCTTTACATTATACTACGATTGCTTCGAATGATCCGATCGATTCGTTTGCCTGGAATGATCCGATCATAATTTTGCCGACTTCCTTTAAATAAATCAGATTTTTTTCTATAGAGTCGAGCTGCTATAAAAGAAGTAGACATATACAGTAAAACAAGGTAGATAGAAGTAGGTAGTAACAGGTAGAAGTTAGAAGGTTTTATGTTTTCAGTAAGCTAACTCTTGGACTTGTATCACTGGTACTATACGATTTAACCGTCCGCACAGCCGTTGAAAATAAAAGAACAGTATTTTCTCGTTCATTCGTCCTTTTCTGTGTAACGACTGTGCAACATAAACGTTTTAATGCTCGACGAAAATTTGCCCCAAAAAATAAATAAATTAAAATATTAATTGAATAACTTAGATAACTTAAATAAAGTAACATCATATCCCGATAGGTGATCATTTTTATTTTATTTTCATCCATAATTGTTATTGTTGTCTCATTATTATTATTATCATTATCTTTGGTATGTTCATAGAAAAACATTAAACGTAAATAGTACGATGGAAAATTTAATGATAAACAAGTGAAAGAAATGGCCAATAGCATTTTCGTTAATCTTACTTCTGTAAGAACATTTCGAACGGTATCTGTTCGTTTTTTTCCCGATGTACTTTTAAGAGCTTGAAATGTTTTATGAGATGGTTGAGGATGGGATACACGATGAGATAGTTGTTTTTCCGCCATACTATTTAAACTTGAATGCGATGATGATCTATTTGTAAATGCTCGATAATTAGCTGTATGTTGTTGTATATTGCATTTTATTGGTGGTATAGTATGAACTTTTCGAAATGTGTTTGGGCTTCGTTGTGGTGATGATGGTACAGATGAATGTGTAATACTTGCTTGATCAATTTTTATTGATGTATTTGTTGTCCAGTTTGATGTACGTCGTGTATGATATCGACTACCATTTTCAAATACATACATTCGAAATGTTTCTGAACAAAATAATTTTCGTATTATTAATATATTTAATATTGAGACAAGTATAAATGGTAAAAACATTGTCATAAATGTATCGACAATATTTATATTATTGAGATGATGAACATGTTCACGTTTCTCACGACATTGTCCACGATCATCAACTTCGGATGCAAAAAATGCTGGATAAATATAGAAGAGAAACGCTGGAATTAATATAATTGTAATCACTTTATGAGAAGTAGATGCTGTACAACGAGACATATGTTTCAATGGACTAGTAACAGCAAAAAATCGTTCAGCAGTAAACGCTAATACAATCCATATATGAACGAATGGTACCACAAATGAAATATATGTTTGAATTTTACACAACATGTGAAAATTGTATAAACGTCGAACAAATGCAACGTAAATCCAACCGGGTAATAGATCCAAAAGAAAGAAAATATCACTAATGGCTAACGTTAACAGATAAGATGATGATCTTAATCGTCTAAAAGCAAATATTATGTCACTATAGAGTCTACATCGAATGAGTAAATTTTAGTTATGCGGAAGAATTCCAAAAATTCGTTTATCGAAGTGTTTGATAACTAAATATAACTCGAAACAGTTCAATCTAGAATAGAATGCAGCAACTCGATCCCATGGTCTATCGTATTATACTTTTTTTCAATCTTTCTAAGTATTCTTTCTGCTATTAAACCACCCTTATCGGCTTTTCTCCACTATTCTTATGTTGTGGAGAAAATGAAAAAAAAACAAAAAAGCTCGCTATTGAAGATAGAGAAAATTAGCAAAAATAAACGGCGATGTCTATTTTTGACATAAATAACCTACATTATTCAGATGTCTTAGGGGATAATTAAAATATTTGTGAAGAAAAAAATATTTTTAAAGGATCGGATTATGACTGCGTTTTGTTAACCGGTACAGGTATCTATTTTACAATTTATGAAATGTCACTATATTTCAGGTATCGGAAAGTTTATTTGATTAGTATAAGATAATCGACAGGACAGTTTCTAATTTCGCTCTGTTTTCTATTTTCTCTGGTCTCTGTTTTGAGCAACAATACGAAATATTGTTTTTAAAACTAAAAAAATATCTACACAATAAATTACCATCCCTTTGACGATGCCACTCACTACTATTCAATAATTTTATTAATGTCGGTTTAAAGCGTTAAACACATTTTTTGTTTAGATATGTGTTTTTACATAAAATCTATGTTATTTTCGGTTTTTTCCTATTTTCTGCATCAGTTCAATGGATCTTGTTAACTAGAAATCTTCTTTTTCGCAGTTCTTTGAAAGACTGTTCAAACCATATTCGTTTCTGGGCATTATACTACAATCGGAAGGACATATTTTGCCTCTAGTGACGGAATTCTGTTCAAGATTTTATTACTCAGGAACACTCATTCTTGTACTCGTATTTTAGATTTATACTCACTATAACGCTCCTTTTGCGAATATTGTGTGTAACTTAATTGCTATTTAAGATTTTCAGTTCATTAATTGGAATATTTCTAAGCGTGACATGCTCCGCGTTCTGTTTCTAAGAACACGTTCGTACGTATTCTTCTGGTAAAAACTGGAAAAACCGAGAGAAGACGCGTTCGGACGCGAAATTTTCAATTTTATTCAGTTTTTATCAGAATACCCTTAGAACGAAACTGTACCTCACTGGGATGTTATAGAAAGGTTTCCTTTGTTTGTCCATGGGTGTCTTTAGATGATGATAGCGATTAATAGCAAGTTATCAATGCTAATTTTAATATTATTTTACTTACCTCAATGTTTTTGTACTAAATACAACTGCACATATAATATTTCCGGTTATACCAAAAAAGACTAATGTTGGAACATAAAATAATTGAAATTTCTGTATAAAACCACCACTACTCCATGATGATAATGTTCTATTTGAATAATTATTCATAGTTGAATTTCTTTTTAAATAGATATAGTTGTTTCATTATCTATTATCAAGAAATTTTCTGTTTTAAATCATAATAACAACAAAACAAGAATAGTTAATTACATATATTATCATCTTAGAATGATAGTTCTTTCCTGTGGGCATGGTAGTATTATTTTATTTTTACAAACTGAATATAGTGACGTTTTTCTTCTGTTGTTTTACAGTTGTTCTTGCCAATGAAATGAATTTTCTGCTTTGTTTTCTTTTATTAAAAAGAAAAATGTTTTTCTGTTTTATATGTAGAATCTATATGAAAAAAAAGAGTAGAAAAAGGTACACAAAAAGAAAGAGAAAAATACTGATTACAATAGGAGATATCATAGAACAGAATGTCATTTGATGAGTTAATATACATTTAGTAAACCTTTATTCGAATCAATAGGTTTGATTATACAAAAGATTTTCATGCATTTTTAACATATTGAACTTTGTTTCTTTTCTTTTTAAAGTCTACAATTGCTACTTTTGCTAGTGAAAATTAATGATGGGCGAATACTGAAGTATATAATACGCCCACATATCTTAAGTAAGCCAAGCAATTGTAGTAATGAAATAAATTGTATGTCTACATCATCAACTTGGTCAATATTAAAAAAATATCTTCGTATGTTTTCCCACTTTTTATCAGTTGGATATTTTTAAACAAAAAAAGATCTATAATCTGGCATTATGATGCGTAGTAGGCAAATTTTCTGTTTTTGCACAAGCATGTTAAATAAATCAAATAAAAGCAATGTTCATTTCTTTTTCTCACAGTTTCATAAATTATTTGATGAATTTATAAAAATTTGACATACTGGTACAGGCAGACAAAAAAGGTTGTCAGCGTTGCCCCAGGGTGCCAAAATGTGGAAACTTTTCTCCTGAATATACGCACAAATATATAATTAGTACTCACTAATTTAGCTATCATTTCCTTAAACTAAAACACAAGAAACATTCAATTCTCGCTCTAGTACGGGGAAGGGGAGGGAGAAATAACAGAAGGGGCAAAAGCAGCCAGCCATTTTGCCCCGAAACCACTGTAAACTTAAAGCCACATTTTTTCTTCTGACGAAGGAAAGCCCTGAAAGTTTTCAGAAAAAAATTTGGAAAATGTGAGAAAGCCTTTTCTTCTTATTTGATACCTGTGGTCGAATTTTCTTAGTGGCTGTTCGACTTAACTACATAAATTTGGGTTAATTACACATTGTTAATGTATTTATGCTTTCAACAACTTTTTTCTGCTAACATTACATTTCACTATCTACGTATTCTCGTCAATTTGTGTCAAACTCGACTGCTAAGCGTACGGATCTACGCTTTTTGCCATACAAATAGGGTTACTTGAAATTTCAGTACATCCAAACATGTATAATGATGCCATAAGGCATCATGCTGGAGCACAATAGATCGTGATAAGCAATTACCATCACATTAGCGCTATTAAGTTAGTCAAAACAGTGTATATCAACGTAATGTCTATTTTTTCTGTCAACTCACTCGTATTTAAATATAACAGTGACGATCATATTATACTGTTCATACTTAAATCATGAATCGTATGAAAGAATGTTAGTCGAATGTCAATTTTCAAAATGAATCATGATATCTTGCATCTAATAGTATTTCTCAGAAACTGACTATTTAAATGAGAAATTCACTAAAATATGGTGACTGATTCAAACTCTGAATGTGCTGTTAACTAAAAAAACCTAGAAGAAACACGTTCAATAAAATTTTACAAAAGCTGAGGTTTTCCTATAAGTTTTTTTAAGATCAAATGAGTTCCTATGTACTTCTTGCTGCAAAATACAAAATGAGGCAAAATCTTTACATAATTCTGTAGTAAGAGTGTGCATGATCTTGTGAAATCTAGTTGCAAGATAAAACTTATGAAATCTAACATGAATGGAGAGGATCAAAAAAATGTATGAACATTTCTTAGTATTTAACGAGTACTATCGCGTACTATATTATGGCTACGAGTAAGCATGATTCTGAAAAGGTGAAAGAAAAAAAATAATTAGACCAATTAGACTAGGATATAACACTGTTTTTTCAATTAATAATACAATTTAGCGATAGTGGTTGGACGCTGCAATAATGTAATAAAAAATGCACGACGAGATGCACTGTGTCAATTCACGTAACAGACACTATCGCATATTTACGTATTAAAATCCAAATAAACACCGTCTGAGATAAAAATTCTCTCAAACAATTTTGCGAACCTCAGTTTAGTATTCGTTGTTTACTAAACTGAGCTACTACGCCTTTGTGCTTGATCCTACTAGATTACAGTACATTTCTCGCTCAGTGGTGTACTTTATTGTAAATAGATGTGTCAACAAGAAAGAGATAAAGATGAAGATAATTAGGCATAATTACACTCCGATGGTATTTTTCGTTTTTCGTAACTAAATCTACCTTGAACATGCGAGTTCTTTTTCCAGAGTCAAGAATTTGAATTCAAATCACCAAGGAAAACGGAACGATTATATGATCGTCTATTAAAGTTTTAATCATTTATGCATTAATAAATTTGTACGACTGCGTGACAAGTACATGAAAAATGAAAAAAATATTTAAAAAAAATATTAATAGAACAGTTAGTTTTTTCAGCACACAATAATAGGTAAATGGACACTAAATGGAAAAAGTGCTGCTATTTTAGCTAGCATTGTTAAGATGACACAAATAAGTACTAAAAAAATATATCTGTTGAACACAAACTTTCTTATTAATTATTCTAATTAATCATCAATACATACGCGAATAGAATAGCTTGAGTATCAGAAGAAAAGAAAACTCCTTAATGAGCAACGTTGATGTTTTTTTAAGGCATTATGTATGTCAAAAGCTCGAGACGGTCATTGAAGTTTCCTTATAATAATCGCAAATAACGATCCGAACTGCTAACTTGATATACACTGAATAATGTTGCCAAATCAACAGTATGTTCCTATGCACCTGCAGAGTTTGTTACCTTTTTCTATGAGAAACTTAAGTTCAAAATGTCATGTGACGATCGTATATATTCATGACTTTGAAAATGAAGTTTTTATACAAAATGTTTCTATAGACCCCTGATGTGAGTTGATATCCTAGAGTGCCTTTTACATATGCATATACCACACGACCTCTTTATCAACTACAGTTTAGATATGCTATTAGTTTTGCTCACAGTCTTCAGGCTAGTAACAAGTAACATTGAAAATGAATAAAAGCATAGATGCCTTCGAAAAAACCGTCTTACGATAAGAAGATAAATTTAAAATTATTTTGATATTCTAAAATGTTCAATCTATCCGTTGGATCAACAACGAAAAATTTCAATCAGTTTGACTAGGTTTTGTGCGATACATAAATATTTTATTTTTGTACCCTCACAGCGAAAACTAGATAACGTATTTATTTCAAAATGCGCTTTTTTCACTTTATCTGTAACAAACATTAACACATGGATATTTAGAATAATCAATAATCGAATAGTCAGAAAGTACTTATTTGTAGTAAGAGTCAACATTCATCTCTTTCGAAGATAAAGTCATGCTAATTTTAAATAGTAAATCAAGAAAAATTCGGACCCATCAGATATTAATAGCTATTTATTTCATGAGTTCTCCCGTTTTTAGTTTCTGAAATTTCTCTGAACTCATATAGAGCTACAGTAATTAGATACTCAAGTTTTTATATCGTATTCATTAGCAATTTGAGATGATTATCAAATAACTCAAAAATCTGACAAGAACAGTAATTTTTGCTTTATAAGAAAAACACTATCATGTTACATGAATGATATCTATGCCGTCTTGCTGCTGTGTCTTATCGAGTAACAGCTCTCTCTCTCTCTGTAGATATTGTTATTTGTGTTAGCTCTATTTATCATAATTATTCATATATTCACGTAAATGTTTTTAGAAGTCTAATTTATGTTACACGAGAGCAATCTTACTATAGCTTTATTTTCTTCGTGACAACTCTAATATTGTTTTTATTCGTGATCAATTTTAAATTTGTCGTCTAAAGATGATTAAATTGGATATAAACTGGAATATGACAGAAACTATATGCAATTAGAAGCATTTATACTATAAAAGATTAACTATAGATTAGCCTTTATCGTGTACTCGATGTAATTACGACTATTTCATATCCATTGAAAAATACGAACAAACTTGGCGTAGAGAGAATCGTTACTAATTTGTAGACGGAAACACAATGACAGTATGACGCACGTCCTAAACGTGCGTCTTACTGTCTCAGTTAGTTAGAATCTTTTAAACTCTGTTTTCCCACGAGAAGTATGAAAAATCTTCGATACATTACTTGCTTAGTAATAGAATGAGTTGGGAAAAGAGTATTTATCCATGTTTAAATTACACCTATATGTGTGTTTATACGTTCGGTGAACCAATTTTCTGTCGACTGAATACTTGACATGATTAACTTTTCAATCAATGAATCAATTACTACATCACATTATGTTACTTAAAACAATCACAAAGTTTTAATTCAGTGGAATTATCAATAAGATATCACCATAAATAAAACAAAGAAATTAGACTAACAAGCATCTTACACAGGTGAACTGGAAAAAAAAACAGATTATTAAGGTAATTATACGTTGCTACGTTTATATTTTATTGTGGTAAGCTGATTCGAGTTCATACACGTAAAAAAAAAGGGAAAAACATCTTATTTATATTGTGTTTAATAGCTTGTGTATCATAAAAAAAATGGAGAGTAAACCGTGGAAAATCTATTGAATTAGAAAGCAGAGAATATAACTATATATTGTTAATTATTCAATAAATTCATTTGTAGAAAAATTAGAGAGAGAGAGAAACAGTTTAATCCTAACAAAACATCGTAATTACTCTTCGGTTTATATAGAAACAATTTGTTTCATGTTTGTATTAATTTCGGAGCAGTCAATTCTCTGTGTCACCATATGTTAATGGTGCCCCCTCTTTTTTCAGCTTCTTGGCAAATAGAGAGCGAAGGTCCGATTGAGTTCAAATTCATATCATTCTCTATAAAAGAAGCGTTTTTTTGGAAAGCCAAACTACGTCGGAAACTCCTTCAAAAACCTGCAAAGGTTTCCGAACCGACTTCGGAAATCCTGATGAGTTTTTGGCAATACTTTTTGGTTTCCGAAATTCCGGAAACCATTAGGTTTTCCAAAGAAGGTAGTAAAATGCTGGGAGTGATCTTATTTTGTAGCTAAACTTTCCTCCACATTAGTCTATGTTCAACTCAAAATCGAAAACTTTTCAAAAAAGAGGGCTACCGTCAAGCTCCACGCACGTCATTGCTCAATCCAGCAAACAGTTTTTAAGTCAGCGAGTAAAAAGAACAAAGTCCATCATATTTCATGTCATCTGTTAATTGTGATTAAAAGATGCAAGCGAAAATAGCTTAATAATCCCTACTTACGGAAGAACGTTCTTCTTGCATGAAACATGAGTGAAATGCAAAGAACAATACACATTTATGAGATGTGAGCAATTCTTTTTAAGACTTTTGATTGATGAAACACTGGTAGTGAGACAGTATATCTTGTCTTCTGATCTAACGGCCAAGGAAAAAAAATGAATGGGTAATTATTGATTGCGATTCTTTTGCAATGTATTTAATGCAAAGTGATGCTGCCGATCAAAAACGTCTAAGGTCTAGCAACAGTATCCCTTGGCCGTTAGATCATTTTGTCCATCGGTTTGGTCATATCCGTTCTTATCCATCAGTACATCACTTCGCGACTTTTTATCGGCTAATCCACACGATCTCATTACTTACTTGCTTAGCACGATAAAATACACGAAGATATGATCAGCGATGATATGACATCCGGATAAATCTAATGCATGTTTATTTCAATTAATAAGAACTGTTCTCTTACGAGGTGTATTGTATATTTGCAATTAACTGGAGTACAAACAACTTTTCAACATAGATCAAATGAGCTCAACATTGTCACAAAAATATCCTTCAATTAAATCCCATGAGATAAATATCTTCAAGTGCTAAGAAGCCATTTCTTGTCTTATCAGATCATTAGAAGAGAAAACAATAGACGAACAAGAGCAAAGAAAAGAAAAAGAAGAACGACGTTAACCATTCATTTGTTTGGTCATTGAGACCAGGCTTCTACCTCAGATGCGACACTAGTTCGAAAACAAGAAATGTCTATATCCTGAAAATATTGTTTATGAAATAATACCTGATCTAACATGCTTGAATCGATGATCATAGCCCACAAATATGCAATGCTGTGTTTTTCGATTCATTCACAAGTCGTCTCTCCTTTCCTTATAACTTCTCAGTCACAGTTCGCTGTTTAAACTGGACGGAGGACTGATAAGGGCTCGAGTGAACGAGATTCAGCGAGATGCTGCCGTAGATCTCGGCTTCGATGCTTTTAGAACGGAGCGGTTTTCGAGAAACATATTGGCGAGAGGTGATAGATGTCTTCCAACACCAGCTATGAACCATAATATTTTAGTTTAACCACACTATTTCCAGAGAGCACATTGTTCTTTGTCCACTCGTCATCTAGAAAACAGTTGATTTGTTTATCTTTTTATGTGTGATATATATCAGATTAAGAGAATTTTGTCATTCGAACCACGACTCAAGCAAACAGAACAGATAGTTGCAACTATCCCACACTTTATATTACATCTGCTTGTTTGTTAATAAAGTAAGAAAAAGAGACATGAGGTCACTCGCATTCGTGTAAGTAGAAAAACTTTTTTGTGATGAAAACCACACCTTTTCAAAGGGAAGTTGTTTCGTTTGGTTCTAAACACTTCTTCATCATTTGCTTGACATGTCATGGAAAAGTTGTTGACAAGAAAGAAGAGAAGAAGTCATTGATAATTGCACATCGAGGTGCCAGTGGATATTTACCAGAACATACTCTGCCATCGAAAGCTATGGGTAATCATGTATACAGTTTATCATCTCTTTCTTTTGTTGACATTGTCGTATTATTTCTAGCATTTGGATATGACGTTGATTACATTGAACAAGATGTCGCGTTGATGAAAGATGATGTGCCTCTGATCATTCACGATATTTATCTCGACGAAGTGACAGATGTAAAACAGATCTATCCGGATCGGCATCGTCCGGACGGACGATACTATGTCATTGATTTCACATTTCAAGAAGTAAAAGCGTTAAATGTATCTGAACGGTTTAATCATATTACGGGCTTGCCCGTGTTTCCAAAACGTTTTTCACTTGATAAAGGAAAGTTTTCACTAGCAAGTTTATCAGAAGAAATTGAAATGATTCAAGGTATGAATTTTGCCGCGAAGAAATTCGATTGGCATCTACACAGAAATAAAAGAACCGTTGTTTCATCGCCAGTCGAATAAATGCATCACAGAAATTGTCGTAGACGTATTGACAAAGTAAAGCTTACGTCGAATACGCAATGTTTTACAGTCAGATTTGAAATTGGCTGCTCTGTTCCAAGAGACACAAGATGTTAGCAGAGCAGTCGAAAAGCGAGATGCAACCGATTGGACAAGTGAGAAGGGAATCGAAGAGTTATCGTCATTTGTCGATGGAATCGGACCACATTATTCAAGGCTGATACAGGTTGATGGTGAAAACAAGCTGAGTCCAGCACCATTAGTGGAATATGCTAAAAAATATCATCTCGAAGTTCATCCATATACGTTTAGAAGTGATGGATTACCAAACTATATGAAAACGATGGAAGAAATGCTAAATTACTTTTTTAATACATTGCACATTGATGGACTATTCATCGATCATCCAGACGAAGCGGTTAACTACTTTAAGACGAACAATTTCAGACTCTTTCGTTGTTCCTGTATAGTCATTGCATTCTATTTCATGCTTACTTTGTTTATCAAAACCATTAAAACATGATTATAGAGTAAATTTTGCTATAAAACGTTGAAATCTGGAGAAAAATTTCATGTACTACTATAAAAAAATGAGTGACAAGGATTCAACAAAGTCAGAGCGCAAAAATTCAGAGTTTATCGCATACCACTAAGCATCATTCCTCGACTTACATTTTGTTTAAGGTAACTTAATTCTAGAATTCAAACATGGATCATAATTATGCCTGATTCTAACTTTCACACTACACTCTAGGAAAAAAATACGACTTCAGCGATGTGTCTACCGAAAAAAAGTATCTTCTATGTAACTAGATTGCGTCTTTAAAACAGGAGGTGTTTTTGCAAATGTCTTCAATGTGTAGGCATATGGAAGTCACACTGGAATCGGATGGAAGACGTTTGAGCGAGAAAAGGTGCTTAGTAGTCACATCCTCCTGGATGCCTTGGGAATACTGATTTACAGATTAGAGTACCGCGTGACGAAAGTTTTTCATTAAAGAAGCGAATCTGTATTCAGTTTTGTTGCAGACGTAGAAGCGATTTTCTAAATTTATTTTCAGATTAAAGCCTATACCATGGGTAAAGATTGAGAATACTTGACGAATCTACTGCTTCTGCTGTTTCTGTGGAGCTATTGATTTTCTAGAAAAGACAAATAGAAGCTGCTACCGAGAAGTCTAAGGAAATTTTAGAGAAGTAGTTAAGAATGTCAATATTATCATGTGAGATACGTAAATTGCCAGCGAAAAGCAAGAAAAGCAATCTTTATCTGTCTTAGCAACTTTCAGGTGTCTTTGCTTTAGGTTTTTAATGTCTCACATAAAACATTAACGTAAGCGATCAGTAAGACTAATAATTAATGTGCATGTGTGGTTCACTGATGAACATATTCGGCTGGTAAGCGAATAGACCGAGTTCAATTCTTAACAGAAACAAAAAAAGTTTTTAATGTGTAGGAGATATATCAGAGCGACTGCAAAAGAGTCGCTAAAGTACTCCTAAACTTTAGTGTCTTCCAGGGGTGGTAGGTAAAAAACGGAAAACGGAAAATAGAAAATGCATTATATTGGTCAGTTAGACCAATCAAGTTCGAAATGCTGATGATTGGTCTAATTGACTAATATAATGCATTTTCCGTTTTCCGTTTTCCGTTTTTTACCTACCATCCTTCCATGTAACTTAGAAGGAGGCGGTTGGATGTGACTACTACAGGTAGTCCCATCATGTATTTTCAAAATAGGCGCAATGATGTGACTAAATGGAAACCGACTTCGACGCCCCCAGGGAAGCCTTTTTTTGAGTAAACGCGGTTTGACGCGTTTTGGGTGAAAATAGACGCGTTTGTGTAAAACGCGTTAGAAAAAACGGATGGGTTAAGATACGTTAATTACCAACGGGTTTAGCAGGACCATTATTTAGTGATCTAACGCGTTTGGTTGTGTGAGATCAAGCAGTCTTCTATCTGACTGAGGTGATCGAAACACATGGCATTGTTACTGTATATGTTTTGATCGTCTTTTAGCTCCGACGGTTATGTGTTTGCCTCTTAATTCTAGGCACCCGCGTTCGAATCACACTGGAGTCATATAAGTACAAGTTGCTTTCTTTCTCTACTTTGTCACTCTAACAGGTTGTATAGTCGTGTGTATGCATACAAACGTGTACCAAAATTTTATTTGATGAATTTTATTTTTTTTCATTTTAATTGATTTTTAACGAATACAAATGCATTAAAAACTAACGCGTTTCAACGCGTTGAAATTGTCAAAATTCATCCTGCTATATGCGTTAGAAATTAACGCACATCAACGCGTTTTTTGCTAAAAAAGGTTTCCCTGGGTCTTTCTAGAAGTCGCATTTTCTTTTAGAGTATACAACAGATTTAAAAGATCGATAGAGCAGCACGGTATAAAATTTTTGTTGTAAGCATATCCTAGTGAATGTACTGAAGTGTGAGTACTTAGATGCGCACTCCTCAAGTGAGTGATGAGTATTGTGGGTACGACTCTGACGAGGGAACCTCTCGAGGTGATAGAACGCTTTTTGCTAGGAATCTAGCGGATTATAGGTTATCGACCATGCTGATTCCGAATATGACCATGGGGATGGCTCTTAGCCTTTTGAAGACCCGGTTTCCTAGAAAACCAGTTTTTCAGAAACTAAAATATAACTAGAACCTTTCTTAATGAGGCATGATTGTAGCCCGCAAATTTCTGATTAAAATGAGACACCCCCCAGCTTTACACGATCTTTCTTTGCAAAGTTATAGAATTTACAAGAAAAGCCCTAAATTAATTTTTTCCTTCTTATTTCTGTAGCTTTTCCAGGTCGAAGACTCGTACGAGCGGATCGTATCAGATCGAATATGATCAGATACGATTGTACTGTGTTATCGTACACGAACTGGTATGATCTAGAATAATCGTATAAATTCATACATATGAAATGGTACGATCGGCGTCCGAATCGTGGTCCCTGAAAAGTCACAGAGTCCGGACTATACATTTCGTACAGCAATCGTACGCACGATATTGTACGATCTGATCTGACCTGATCCTATGAGATCTTATGTGCGAAATAGTAAGATTACATAAGATCGTGTCTGATTTTAAACGATCATATACGATTTTATGTACGAAGGATGCATGAATCTGACTCTTTTTTGCTGGTTTCTCTTGCTACTCTGCTTTTGCTTTTCTTGTGCGTTCTTGCCGCATATGAATCTTCCCGATTCGTTTCTTTTTCATGGCTTTTAATCATGTATGGGAGATATAAACGTTCAGAAAAAGAGTCGCTGGGTTGGAAAAACTGTAAAAATATTTCAGGTCATTGAATAAATCACATTAAAACAGGAAAAAATACAATTAGCAAATACATTTAAAAATACAATAATATAAATTTTTCAATAAGAAAAGTCAACGAACAGACAGAGCATTACAAAAAAGAATGTGAATTGAGATGAAAAGATGCGCTTATTTCGTAAACAAATTTTATGGAGAGCCAAAAATAGAGTAAGAAAGGCAGTTCTTTCGAGAATAAGTTTGAAAAAATGTGTCTTAAGACGCATTTTTTGAAGAGAATTCTCCAGCATGTGATTTTCTCTTTCATACGCTGCTATATGTCCGGTTCTGACTCACCCCAGCCTAATTTACGAAAGTATGCTTACGCGAAGGTTCGATCGCAAATTCTTTTCATCAAACTAACTAAATTCCCATAAACTTAGCTCGAGCAGTTTAGTGTCAGCAATATACTTCTAATACTAAACAAGTTCATTTGAATTCGAAATTGAGCTTTTATAATAAAAAGTATAAACTACAGCAAAAGCAAAAAACTATATCAAACTATACGTACGACTTTATCCATAGTTTGTCTGTGAGTACCCATATGAGTTCTACTAACAATTTTTGAGTATTGTTACTCAATGAGTACTATATTCACTCACCGTTTTATTTTCGTAAAATGAAACTGTATAAAGAACGTAGAATTTAGTAAAGAAACATAGAATATTTATATTGTTTTTTTCTCACTGATCTCTCTGTACATAGTCAGATATGGACTCGTTTATGACAATACTTGTAGTCCAACTCTGGCTGCTGAGATCACTCCTCTATATGGAAATACCAAATGAACAATACTCAGAAGTATTTTGCCAAAAGTTATATGAGTGTTCAATAATACTCAGGCATGAGTACTCACGAAGGAACCTCTTGACAGAGGTGTAACCGGTTACAACGCCGATCGGTATACCGGCATTAGTATGAAGTATAATCGATCGGCCGATATTGCTGATATTTTGCGGTATGATACGATTTTTTTCCAAAAACATCGTGTAAATTCAGTTCATCTATCACATATTTCTTCCACTAAAATTTCATTCCAATTACTAAAGCTTTCTCGGCTTATATAAACTTCTTAATTTAAAAGACTGAATTGGATTACTGTTTTTGTAAAAAAAGCGTGTGAAAAATCAGCCAAGTCGATTCAAAGTGACCGTCTAGAATATACGGTGCAAAGTATGAAAAGTACACACTTAGAAATGGCCGTCTGGCTTTACACACTGAAAACAATGATATAGTCTACTTGTCTAAACTATCTGTGCTGGAAATGTCTCAGATTCATCAATCGATTGTTCAAATCTACCATATGTCGACGTTTCTCTGCGCTTTTTTTTCTTATTCGTTTTTACTGGAAATGACAGCATATATACTTTCGAAGATAATGATTCTGAAATTACTTTTTCATTTGGTGCAGTTCGAGAGAAAAATGGAAAATAAGAAATCTTTTTAACTCACCTAGCTCTTTACACACTTATATTGACCATTTAGAAAAATACACACTTTTCGATGTCAAGTAAACAGTTAGAAGATTTACACACCTAGTAACATACTTTATTTTTTACAGTGTATACTCAATGGAAAAATTATTCAATGGTTAATAATGTTTAAAAAGCTTACTCAAAAAATGAGTAAAATTTACTCAAACAACTTGATAAAGATCTTTTTATTTTCTTTTTATTGATGTACTACAACAATTTCTCTCTGACCACAAACAAAAGATTATTGATGCTAAAAAAGACATTTATTTTGCCCCCTGTTTTTTTCTGCATATTTTGGTTGTTTTCTTTGTTCGATACTACTATTTATGTTTCTGTTTATTTTTATTATTGTTAACTAAACCTTTAAGTGCAATTTATAATTGACCATTAGAGATAAAATACCTTTTCAAAACAAATTGAAAAATCTTCAAGTTTACCATTCTTTTCGTTAATGGAGCTGATAGTCATACACACACGCATACACATAATAAATACTACTACTACTCAGTTAATTTCATCTTGATTAATTTTGTAGACATTGATTTTTTGTTAAGGAAAACATGGGTAATAGTCGTTCACGAGTTGTTCCAGCAACATTCAAAATTTTTGATCTTCAAACACGTGTTCGACATAAGAATCAACGAGAAGTGCTTCAACTTCGCCTAAAAATAAACGATTTAAATATGGAACAAACTACACAATTAACAAAATATACGTATGCTCGTGCAGAATTACGATCAAAACTACGTGAACTACAGCATGAAAGTGCGAAAAAGAATATGGTGAAGTTATTCCAGTGTAGGTTTAAACATTTAAAACCAGATAAATTATGTAAATTTGCTTCCAATTATTTTTTCTAGACAATCCTCAACTAACAGAAGACAGTATGTATACCGTGTCTCTGACTATTGAGGAATAATATATATGCGTTATTATTTCTTTAGGCACATTTATTGATTCATCAGTAGATACAATTCGACTAGGTGGCAATCCAACTCATCGTAAAACACCCGACTCAATTCTCGATGATCGCTCATCAACCAGTTTATTATTACATGATTTAGATGTATCAACAAAAGATCATAATAGTTCATTGTTATGGTCATCAATTGCAAATACACAAAATTCATTTGATTTAAGCAAATGGCAGTGGACATCGAAACGTAACAAACCAGTACAAACACATAAGAATACTTCGTCGACAATGTCTCTAAAACAACATTCAGAAAGAATGAATAAAGCGATTAAAATAGCCATTTCGAAAGCAGCAAGAGATAGACAAGCTCAATCTCGACGAGAAACAAAAAATAGTCTCGTCTATTAAAAAAGACTAGAATCTTGAAGGCTTATCACCACCAGTATTCTCACTAGTAGAATACATCTGAGGAAGAAAATTTTTCCTACACTTTATAAAAGATGCAAGAGGAGATACATACTTCCACTTTTGGTTATGAACAAGTTCTATCTCGAAGATAGCTTCCACAAATAGTTGGAAGATTTTATCTATCTTCATTTGTGAGATGTCAGTACAATGGGTACAAAACAACAATTAAACTTTATTAACTCGATACTTGGGATATCTATCGGTGAATTACCCGACTTCTCAGTAATGTGCTAATCCTTAGAATTAGTACAAATGACTTTCGGAGAGAGATTATATCTCTTTACTCTTCAGCTATCGTTCAGATACGTGTCTCTTCATAATATGTTATTATAAGTCTATGGTTTTCTACTAAATACAGTGACAGAAAGTTTTATTCTATTAACTATCTTATAAATCAAGAATGAACGATTGAGTTTAGTACAGTTTGCATGTGTGATCTATAGTTTTTTATATTTAAATTAACCTAGTTTTTCATTCAATGAACAAATTATCGGCAAAATAAAAATTTTACGATTTATGTATGGTTCATTGTAAAGAAGGAATATCACATTTCTCTGTAATATTTTCATATTAGGATACTTGCTATAAAAATTGTTGAGAGACTCTATAGTTGCAAAAGAGAACAAAAAACAAAACTTATTCAGAAAAAATTACTCATCGTATTTGTAGATACAATTCGACTAGGTGGCAATCCAACTCATCGTAAAACACCCGACTCAATTCTCGATGATCGCTCATCAACCAGTTTATTATTACATGATTTAGATGTATCAACAAAAGATCATAATAGTTCATTGTTATGGTCATCAATTGCAAATACACAAAATTCATTTGATTTAAGCAAATGGCAGTGGACATCGAAACGTAACAAACCAGTACAAACACATAAGAATACTTCGTCGACAATGTCTCTAAAACAACATTCAGAAAGAATGAATAAAGCGATTAAAATAGCCATTTCGAAAGCAGCAAGAGATAGACAAGCTCAATCTCGACGAGAAACAAAAAATAGTCTCGTCTATTAAAAAAGACTAGAATCTTGAAGGCTTATCACCACCAGTATTCTCACTAGTAGAATACATCTGAGGAAGAAAATTTTTCCTACACTTTATAAAAGATGCAAGAGGAGATACATACTTCCACTTTTGGTTATGAACAAGTTCTATCTCGAAGATAGCTTCCACAAATAGTTGGAAGATTTTATCTATCTTCATTTGTGAGATGTCAGTACAATGGGTACAAAACAACAATTAAACTTTATTAACTCGATACTTGGGATATCTATCGGTGAATTACCCGACTTCTCAGTAATGTGCTAATCCTTAGAATTAGTACAAATGACTTTCGGAGAGAGATTATATCTCTTTACTCTTCAGCTATCGTTCAGATACGTGTCTCTTCATAATATGTTATTATAAGTCTATGGTTTTCTACTAAATACAGTGACAGAAAGTTTTATTCTATTAACTATCTTATAAATCAAGAATGAACGATTGAGTTTAGTACAGTTTGCATGTGTGATCTATAGTTTTTTATATTTAAATTAACCTAGTTTTTCATTCAATGAACAAATTATCGGCAAAATAAAAATTTTACGATTTATGTATGGTTCATTGTAAAGAAGGAATATCACATTTCTCTGTAATATTTTCATATTAGGATACTTGCTATAAAAATTGTTGAGAGACTCTATAGTTGCAAAAGAGAACAAAAAACAAAACTTATTCAGAAAAAATTACTCATCGTATTTGACGCAGGAACATAAAAACGTATTTTCTCTCATTTGACAACACATTTTTTTCTTTCTTTTGTTCTTTAAGCTAAAAAAGAAAAAGGAAGATGGCCTTTATTGCGGTTATATAAAAACTAGAAGTTGATGAACAAAATAAAATACTCGGCTATTTCAGCGAGACTAGAGCTACAAGAAATAAAAGAAGTTATGAGTAAAACAACATGTAATAATGGAAAAAGAAAAGATTGTGTTATTTTTTGCTCATGTGAATTTTATAATGCGAGAACCGTCTAATATAGACATTAATGAATAAAAACCGAGGAGTAATTTGTAATTCAAAATATGTTTACTCGTTTTGAAATAAATATTTGATAAATTCAGCACGTTTCGATTTCTGTTTACATACGTGATACCTAAGCGAGTATATGACGTATGAACAACCTTGAAATCTTTGTGAATGGGAAACCTTTCTAGAAGTCAAAGTATTTTCTGTTGTTTTTTCCAACATTTATTGCGCTTTACGGTATGGTATGCTGCAGATAAGATAGAGTATTTTCTGATATTCTGAAGTAGGTTGGATGGATTTTGACTGAGTTAGGAATTATTTAATCGTTGATGAAAATAATCAAAAATGGGTTATTTCACCTAGTAACAACAAACTTCCACGAAAACACCACGTCGAAATGATTTCTAAAAGCGTTAACTAAAATCTGTCTACTTTTGGAGGTTTTGCCATAAAGGTCTTGAGGAACAATCTGACTTCATTTTCAAACACCCAGATGCTTTCCTGCACGTTTTATTGCAGTAAAATTTGCTAGCGCTTTACTAAAAAGACTTGTTAGTGAACACCCTCAAAAATGTTATTTCTATAACTCAACCCATCAAACATGGTTGTACTTTGTACTTTTATAAAGAAATATAATGAGGTGTACTTGAAAGCTAATGAATGTCCAAACAAATTAGATTGTATGATAACCATTGGTTTTGTAAAATGAGAAACTTTTTCGTGTTTTATTCGGGACAGCAATGTATGACAACTCTATTTCATACCTACGCTCGTTCAAACGTTATTACAAAAAAAATTCATCGACCTTTTATTTTGTTAGAGATAGTACTTCCGTTGATACAGAAAAAATAGCCTACACGACGCCTGTGCCTTATAATTTAGAGACAAAATTTTTATAAATTTTATAATAGATCAGTGACGAGCTAGGTCAACTTTTTTTCGGTTTGGCTAAGCATCTGGCATAACTTTTTCCTAAACAGTCGATAAAATTAAAAACGGCACTTATTGAACATGAAAATCCAGGACGTCGGGAACGATGTAATTAATTGTCTATTAAACATCCAGTAATAACTCATTCAATGTTTGTTAAACGGACAGTTTTAGACCAGTGCGACAATTTATTGACCGGTTTTACACATTTAAAATGGAAATGTTTTAATGGGATATTTACATTTTAAGATCCCGGAAATTAAGTACAACTGATCCCGTTTACTAATTTTCGCGAAAAAATGCACAAATGATGTCGGTTTTCCTAATAATTTTTAATTAGTTATAAAATAACACAACTAATCGCAGAAAAAACTATTTTTTTTCTTGAACAACACAAATGATCTCGGAAAATTAGCAGGTCATGGCACCGCTTTTCAATTTGAGGCTCATTGAGCAGCTATGGGATCTCACTTTAACCATAGAATTTAACTGCACAAAACATTGATGTTATGAAAAAGATTTCATAAAAATAATTCATATATAGTATCAGACGACTGTTTTGCTTTAAATTGAAATTTACATAATGGATATTTTCCGATATTCTGGACAAATATATGTATAATATAATCCATAATTAACCTGTTCTGTACGTTTTTTACGTGTATTGTTTTCTTTGGGGATTGTTAATGACTCATATTCATCTTTACATTAAAAAAAATCTTGCCATATTCAGGTAGACATGTTGATAACAGTATATTTTTGAAGTAACGATTGAGGAATATTACTTCCACAAATGTTTTAATACTTTTCAATGGAAGATAATGACTGCCGTCTTTGTGGTCTGAGATAGTGAGACTGCACATATATTGTTTCAAATTATGTTTCCAGTAAAAGACACTATACAACACTAGTCAATCTTTAGTATGGATAAATAGCTCAAATTGTATATTCTTATTTTGGTTATATGAAAAAAATCTTACCTATTCTTTTTTTTTTAGACTTTAACTTTCATCTCTGCAGTCCACCCCATTGCATCTGTGTCCAAAGGTACCGAGACAATGAGCATTAGACAGCTTGTCCAAGACGATCACGCGACCGCCGTTGCCAGGATTCGAACTCCGTATGTTTGAACTACGTTGTCTGCCCACTAACCGACTGAGTCACACTGCTCTACCTATTCTTAATCTGAACTGTTTTCTTTTATAGATTTATCAGATTAATCACTTAATAAGCAAAAGTTGCACATTGCCTCCACTTACCATAAACCGACGAGAAAGCCGGAAAGTCATGATGCTAAAGAACGACATTTAACTACTAAAAGATCATATAGTTCCTCAATGAGTCTCAGGTTGAGCCATGACTTGCTAATTTTCTAGTAAATGATGCCGAATGGATACACCAAGAGACCACATGTGATAATCTTAAATAATATTAGTTAGTAGTAAAAATGAAAAGTGCATAAGATTTACATGTTTGTACAAACAATTGCGTATAGTAGATTTCTTTAGATATCCATTCTTCAGTTTTTCTGAAAATAGTATAGAAAACCTCCTTAGTTTAGGCTAAAAATCCTGAAGTTTATGACTATTCTTTAATGATAACAATTTTCTTCACTTTAATTATTATTTTACGTTAAATTAAAAAAAGACGTAGGATGATGGTATTGGCAATGGATCTAGAGTAAATAATAAAATAGAATTATTATAAATAGAAAAACTGATTTGTTTATTTTTGAAAACAGAATTTCTGTAGTTATCACAAACTCTCTATCCAACTTAACAGACTTCTATAATAGCTAATTTTCCCTCCGGACGATCTATTTAGATCGAGATAGGTCTAAATCTGTGTAAATCTTATTATTTTTTTTTTTTTCTTGTATAAGAATTGATTGAGTTTTTATTTTTCAATTATTTGAGCATATTTTTATCTTCATGCATTGTATGATAAAACTAAAAATGTCATTTTCTTCAACTATTCCTCATTCACCGCTGTTCTAAGACGACGAAGAAGGTCGTAGTTACACACGCTATGAATAGTATAATAATAATAGCAGAAAAAAATGTCAAATTTTATTACAATCATTATCATTTGGAACTACTACTAAGTAGATTGAGTTAACACAGATAAAAGTATTAGTTTTCGTCACTTGAAATCAAACCAGTTACATGTACGTAAATTTTTTACACATTTTTTTCTCAGTTACTAATTCTAGGTGTGAGAGGGCTATGAGCATGTTGTCCACTTAAATGACTAATAAGTGGAGATTTGCATCTGTAGTAGTCTTCTTATAAATGGTGAACAAGAATTAGTGTCAAATGAATACGTTCATTGAATGTTTTGTTGATATAACACACTTTTCTAACGTGTTAAGAACGAGAAAGTAATGTGTAGAAAACTACTTAAAAGTCTTAACTCTCCATTTGAGTATCTACATATTTAGTTAATGTCTATCTCTACTAAGAATTTGAAGTAAAACTCTCTGCCAATATTTTTGTACATCAATTCTGTTCATTTATTAATTAAGAAAAAAAAAAGTTTTGATTGTTCAAGTGTCTCACGGTCTTATACTCTTGACATTGAATCGATCTAAATAAATTTTTTTGAAGTTTTCCTGTTCTTAAATCTCATATTTTACTTTCTTTGCTTGCTTTTTCTTCATGCGGCGAAAACAGGAAAAAGTGTTCATCTCTCTTTTGGATTCATGCAGTCTATCTACTATAATAGTGAGTCCTGTGAAGAAGAAAAAAAAGGAAAAGAGAACAGAACAAAAACAGAGTGAAATGTTGTTGGCACACAAGCAAACATCGTTGTTGTAATAATTCTATTAAATAATCGAATGTCGTGGAGAGAGAGATATATTCCTTATAGAAGTTGATAATACTTCTATTTCTTCTTACTCAACAAGAATAATTGAACCATAAAATGAAAAAAGATGAGAGACTGATGAAGAAATAATAAGTATTTCACTACTATTGACATAGAGGTATGTATTTTCTATCATATCATATCATATCTAAAATAATTTCATGATGTCAAAATGAGTCCACTGATGTAAAATCAAAAGTAGTAAACAGTTTTTTTTAAACGATTCGTCTGCAAAAATCTCTTTTTTTACAGAAGAAAAGATTCACGTCCGTAATTGACATAATCGTTATTAATAGTATAGAACACTTTTAATTATTGATCTGGAAAGATTTGTTGACAGTATAATAGTAGGTAATCAAAAATTTGTGCGTCTTTTGTTTTACTATATACTGGTCAATCTTTCTCCGTTCTTTTCAATCTTTTAGTGTCAATATATTTAGTTTATACACTGTTCTATTCTATTCTATTGTTGATTACGATATGTATATATGCCATATTGAACACAGACCACACACAGTCTGATGATATTAAATAGAATTAATGACCTTTCAGTTCATGATTATTTGCTTTTACTAAATGGTTTTGGCCTGCTGTTCGTATTAAACTGTGTAAATCATTATGGCTTCTTTTGCTCTCGCTTTCTCTCTCTCTCTCTCTCTTTCTCTCTCGACAAATTATCTGTCAAGGTAATCAAGAAAATGTAAATATAGAAAATTATATATAAAAATAGATAGTGCATTATATCTTGCTGAGACGACATATCTATAACGATATTCAAAGAATACCTACTGTTGTTCTTCAATTAAACAATCAATTTCAGTGAGTACTATGTAAGATGAGAAGGAGTGTGTTTAAAAACAAGTGTTTTCTTTACAATAAAGCAAGGTCAAGAAAAAAATATAGCGAGTAGATTTCTAATCGTTTTATCTTTTTGATCAGTTTCTTATATTTCAAGTCAAAAATTATAATTAAATTTGGTACAAGTCAAACATTAATTTTCAATTGAAATTATGCTCAAATTGGTTTTAGACATTCAGAAGGACCGGTGATTCTATCGAGGTTCTCGGAACTGGTCGTTTTAAAAGTGGGAAAAACTTTTTAAAATTTTTCCTAGTCGGCAGTTTTGTACACAAATGTTTGCTCGATCAAATAAGACGTCGCAGACTTTCTCATGGTGGTTCGTTGATGAAATACAAATTTTTTCTCTAAAATAGAACCAGTTATAACCGATCCGTTTTTCAATAAAAACTTTGTATTTCATCAATGAACCACCATGAGAAAGTCTGCGACGTCTTATTTGGTAGAGCAAACATTTGTGTACAAAACTGTCGACTGAAACAAATTTTAAAAAGTTTTTCCAACTTTTAAAATTACTACTTCCGAGAGTCCCGATAAACTAACCCGTGCATGTCTAATGCAGAAGTACAAAAAAAAAATTGTTTTTAGTAATATTTAGTTGTTGTTGATCAGATTCTAAATAGACTAGAGTAAAGTGTCTAATTGGAATCGCAACCATATTTGTCTCACTCGTGACTCTAGTATCTGAGTGAGTTTTGAAGCGATTTCCACCGAATTTGGGGGCTTTTGTAGCTGGAAGTCTTATCTATTTAATGATCTTAAAATTATTCTGAAATTCACGGATCGCAGGAAGATTTACTAAGCCGAGGATCATTTTGGTTCCCATTAGGCTCTGTGCCTAATGGGAACCGTACAGCGAAATGTGTGTCTAATTGGAACCATCCCGTTCAAATTACACGAGTTTTCAACGTTTTAGTAAAACCTATTTTCTGCAATATTTCATAGAATATTGTAGAAAATATTTTCCACAAATAAATTCACTAACTGCTCTGTACACAATGAGCCAATTTCGAGATTTTTCCGATCAATTAGTAATATGGTAGTCCCTAAGTAATGAAAGCATATGCACTACTACATACATGATCGTCTGAAAAAAATATTGAGTAATGGTAGAAAGGTAAATTAATATATGGCATTACTCGCGTTTGGCATATCAAAATGGTCCATAAAATTAAAATTAATATGGACAGATTGTGACTGGGCAGCAGTTTCTTGATTCTGATCATCTCCGTTTGAATACATAGTGCATATGCTTTCATTACTTAGGGACTACCATATTACTAATTGATCGGAAAAATCTCGAAATTGGCGCATTGTGTACAGAGCAGTTAGTGAATTTATTTGTGGAAAATATTTTCTACAATATTCTATGAAATATTGCAGAAAATAGATTTTTTACTAAAACGTTGAAAACTCGTGTAATTTGAACGGGATGATTTCAATTAGACACACATTTTGCTGTACGATTCCAATTAAGCTCACTGCCTAATATGCAACCATCTCGTTTTTACATACACTAAAGTATGGTAAGTATAACTTGGCAATTTTGGTTCTACAAATCTCGAATTAGTAGCATTCGACGGGGCTCATTCTCCAGATTATGATCATATAAAAACTTCTTAGTTTATCGTACAAAGTCTTTTAAAAAATAGGTTTTACTAAAACGTTGCAAACCCGTGTCATTTCAACGGGACGGTTCCCATTGGACACAGAGCCTAATTGGAACCAAAATGACCCTCTGCTTAGCAAATCTTCCTGCGATCCGACTCTAATGGGAATTTCAGAATAATTTTAAGATCATTGAATAGATAAGACTTTCAGCTACAAAAGCTCCCAAATTCGGTGAAAATCGCTTCAAAACTCACTCACGTCAGATACTAGAGTCACGAGTGAGACAAATATGGTTGCGATTCCAATTAGACACTTTACTCTATCATTTTCACTAGTGAGAATTTTAATTTAATGTTAGAAGATGATGCGGTTACAGATGAAAGTTTAAGTGTAAATAGATGTACATTGACCATATGGTTAGATTAGTGTGAAGTCGATTTAGTTAATCGTCGCTGTCATTTCATGTTTATTCAAAGAACTCATTTCTCATTTTCTTTTTTTTTTTCTTTTATTTTAAGATGAAAAATATTAAAATACATAGAGGCATATGGTTATCGCACCCATTGTCACGTACATCCATCGGATCAACTTAAATCAATATTTTTCTTTCAAAATAAAAAATAATATTAATAACTGTGAAACAAATACTTTATATGTAGATAGATGGTGATATGTCAAACTGATTTCTTTGTTTCTCAAGTGACTAACAATTGAATTTTTTTTTTTATTTTAATCAGTAAAGAAGTAAATGAGTAACAGTTTTTATATAAGAAAGAAGAAGATCAATATCATGGATTGAAAAATAACAAAAGAGAAAACACGAGAAACTGTTTAATATATATATATACGAATGATGAGAATATTTTTGACAGAGAGTTCAACTGTTGTGTGCGTTAATTTGTACAGAGATTAATCTGAATGATCAATAAAATCTGTGAATGAACAGACGTGTTTCACTTCTGGGTATAAGAATTTATCAGACAATAACATATTGTGTCGATTTTCATTAATGATAAAAGAAAATGAGGAAAAAATCAAATTAACACGCCGTTAGTATTAAAATAATTTGAGAGGAAAATTTTCTAGTTTTATAACAAAGATTTTTATATTAGACAAAACGAGATTATTTTTATTTTTAATTAAAATTACACTGGAAGGAAGTGTAATTAGAATCTATTCAAAGTATTATATATACTTTGGTACTCTTATACGATAGATTACAAAGAGTTCAACAACAAAAAAATTAAATAATATGTTTTAATTTTTAACAAGTAGATATTATAATACGAAATTAGATAAGATTTATTAAATTATAAATAAATACTTTTTTTTTCGTACTCATGTTTTTTTTTATAGTTCAATTATCAATTGAAACGTTTCGATATTAACTAAAATGAGTACGAAGAAAAAAGTATTTATTTTATAATTTAATAAATATTTTTTTAATTACATTAGACTAAAGATTTTTTAGCTTATCTAAACATATTCCAATTCAATTTTAAATTCTCATCGAGATAATTCCATGTAATATACAACAATATCTTCAATAATTTGATAAAATATTTTATGATAATTTTTTTAACAGTCATTTGTATATTAATCTAGTGTTTAATGATAAACTAGTATGACTTTCATTATTTCTGATGTGTAAAATTAAGAATCCTTGATTATATAACCCTGGTGTAATCTTGTTAATCGATAAATCATTGAGACTGGTGTTCGCATAAAAATAGAATAAACAATTGATATTTAATAAGCGATTAATCAATTGTTTCTTATTGTGTGTCGATATTTATTATTTCAAGTCAAAAACAACAATTGTTTTCTCTCATTTGTCTTGTCAAGGTTTTCTAAACTATGCATAAAAAGAGAGCATAATCAATTTATAATCAATCACTGTCACTTTTTTTTCTTTTTACGTTGTGTTGTGTTAATTTTAATTGTCCGCTAAATGGGAGGAGAACATTGTATGAGTTTAAATTTCAGTCTTGAAATAGTCTGTGATATACGATACTCATTTCTCGACGTATCTTAAATATATACATTCTAGTCTATACTCTCTCTTGCTCTACTTGACTGATTTTTTTGGGGGGGATTTTTTTCAATAACGAAGAAATACCATGTCTAATAATTGATACACACGTTAATGATCAGTTACAAACGAATGAAATTAATGAAAACAGTATTCTTAAAGTTTAAATTAGAAATGTTGTTGAATTTGTGATCAATGAAGATTAGAGTCAACTAGTCGATAATATTTATGAAATACTCCTATTTTAAAGGTATGACTACTGTTAATAATAAAAGGAGATAATTAATATGTAGATAGATTCAATTTTATGGTAAATATTAGATATATCTGGTATTCTATACTTGACTAAATTTATATCCACAATAAGTAACCTGTTAGGCATCATTTATATACATGTTTTGATCTCAAATTAATAAATACGTCAAGAGAAAATTAATGTTCGGATGTACTCATATAATTGAAACACGATGTTATGTAAAATAGTCAACATGATCTGTTTTATGTCTTGTGATTATCTCTCTCATTTATATTCATCATTCTTTCTTCTTCTTCTTCTACTATGAAGTAGATCAGTGTCAGAATAAATAAACTTTCTTTTTTTCCCTTTATTATCACTCTTGTTCTTACGATATGTTTTATAACGGAACAGGAAGTTAGTGTTGATGCGTAAGATAGAAGAGAAATTAATAATAATGACGACAAACAAGAAGATCAAAGATGAGAATCAAGAATGTTTTATATAATAATCCCTTTATTTCTCTCTCTTTTTCTCTCTTCTTCATGTTGTCCCTAGATGAGAACATCCTGTTAAATAACTTAAACGAGGCTAGTTTATATCGTGTCTTACGATCATTTACGGTTAACCATTTTTTATATTTATTTTTTTATCTTAGAACTTTTTTTATCTATCTGATGTATGTGAATCCAGTAAGATATCAACTAATGCACCATCATTTGATTTGCTACATATAATAACATGATGAATTATTTGTTTTAAAATAATTGTGAGAGACGAACAATGAGTTCAATGAGTTGTCTTATTTGATTTTATTCTCTTGCACAATATCATCATCATCTATAATCCAAGTTTACAAACATTTTTCTTATTTTATTTGAAAAGACATTTTACACACATTTGTAATTACACAATATGAATGAATGAATTCACATCTTTCTATTATGAGATATGGACAAAAAACAGCTTAACAGATTAAACGACATCTCTTTATAGATAGATATGAGAAAGCGAAAAGAGGAGAAAAAAACGATTATGAAGATTGTCTTTTGAATAAAGTTTATTCAACATTTCTTTTTCGTCTTTTTTACATTCATTAATAGAAAAAGAGAGAGAGAGAGAGAGACAGAGACAGAAGAACTAAATTATTTATCGGGCAAGATAATGCAATTATAGATTATGACGGATGAATTAGGAGAAATCAAACAACTATGAAATAATCTCATAATATTTACTGATTGTAAAAATTTTCATTTCATTTCTTCAGAATAACTTTTAAAACTCTCTCTCTCTCTCTCTCTCACACACACATTCTCTTTTTATGTGAGACATGTGTAAAAATTTTCAATCCAAAACAGCACGCAAATATCTATCTATCTTTTAACGGAAATGGTAATTATTTCAACAATGTATAGTTCACTTGAAATCACACGAGCACATATCAATACTAAGATTATTTTCTTTTGGTGCGTGCTTGTGAACATTAATTCAGAACGATGATGACCTTGTAATCTCTAATTATGTATAATTTTGCTTTTGATATTGTTCTCTATTCTATTTTTCATTTATCAAAACGATTAAATTCTTCTATTTAGTTTTTTTATATTGTACATTGCGCAAGTCTATATTGTACATAGGGGGTCATTCTACTGTGGCGGCTACATAAAACACTTTATTATTATTATTATTATTATTATTCACTCTCTTTTATGTGTGAATCTTGAAGGTTAACAAATTTTCCTTTTTACAATGTGGTCATCTACTTTTTTACTTTGCAGAGGTGTACTCAATTTTATTCTCTCTTTTGTACATTCATAATAATATAATACAATAAAATAAAATCGTTGACCTGTTATTGATCAAAAGTGGATCATGCGTGAACCAGACATTCAACGTCAACATCATTTTGATAAATCTCATTTATTAATTTCAAAATCATCATTATCATCCATTCAACAAAACAAGTTATTAATATGTGAACCATCATCATCGACTATAAAACAGTCATCATTTAATTCTGATCAACGAAGTATTTCACTACGATGTACAGAAGTTAAAACTACACCTCATCACAAATATTCAACAGATGAAAAAAATCATGTTATATCTAAAGAATTTGAACAGTATATACCGACAATTAGAAATAAATATAATTCTTATTGTATTGGAGGGAAAGAAATCGTTTGGGCAAATGGAACACAACAACAATCGTCAACCCCACTCTCTCGTCTAATTCAACCTTTACTAAAACCATCTATAATTCAAAATTATCATCATGGTATGAAGAGTGAACCATTGAAACGACGAGAACAACAAGATAAAATGAATTTAACATGCATCGAACAAACAAGTAAATATTAAACAGAGCTAAAAAAACTCAGACTTATAATCGCTGCAATTTTTTTTTGTAGCTTCTCCACAAAACACCGACTCGTTAGTAAATGATCATATTCATTACACATCGTATGTAATCAACGATACTTTACTCAAAAAAACGACTTTACCCAAATCTCGTACATCTGAATTTAACAATAATTCATCTTCTAATTCGAATACAAACACAAAAGAGCGTCCAAAAACTGTATTTACATCCGATTCAAATCCTATACCAACAAATAGTTCATCACGTACTCGCTCATTAGAACGTGGAACAAAGAACATTGGCATCGTTAAACCTACAGTAATTCAAGTATCATCAACACTCTCACCAAACGATTCGACCCTAGTTACATCACCCACATCATCGTCAGCGACAGCCTATGATTCAAATTGGTCATGTGATGAATTAGAAAAATTACAACGAAGATTTTCAGGTATACTTATCGACTTAATAGAGGTAAATATAATATAAGGATCTATGATGTACTTTCTTGTTTTAGAATTACTTGATACGGCTAAAACATGTACAAATTCTAATGTAAAGTCAACGATATTTAATGATATAACAAATTGTAATGAAAAATCTGCACCAAAAGCTCAACAAGAAGAAATCGATGCCACTTCGACATCATTATCATCCAGTCATATTGAAAAAATACAGTCATTGTACACATCCATGGGTTCTCAAGTGGTGGTATGCGCGTGTAAATCTCAGCTGTATCTTTTATCGGATAAAGAAATTTGTCAATTAGAACACTGGAAATATGTGTATACTGGATATTGCGTTTGGCTACTCGATTCGGGTAATTATATGATTGACCAACATTTTCGCGCCGACACTTCTGCGCACAACACCACAGCGCGCACGACACTTACACTCAAAATGAATTTTTTCTCTTCTGTTTATGATAAATTAATAGTTTTTTCAAACTTTGTGAATACCTGTTCTGTTCCCACATTATCGGATCAATTAAATTCATCAATATGAATAAAAGAAATATGTTCTGTTTCCATATTATCATTGGCATCATCAGTCTTTAACTCTTGAATGTTTGATTCACTGTAAAATGTTACTTATCTGTACTCTTTTCTTTACTCGTATATTGTTCACGTTTTTCATAAACATTTGTACTTAGTTTCGGTTACAGCACCATGCGCATTATATCCTTAATAACTGATTCGATCATATGGAAAATAGAACAGTTATTCACAAAGTTTGAAAGAACTGTTAATTTAACATGAAGAGAATAGAAAAAATTCATTTTGCGCATAGCTGTCGGCGCTTTAGCGTCATGGGCGGAACTGTCTCTGCGCGTGAGTTTCGTGCGCTGAAACGACATGTACCGAAAAGTCGGCGCGGAAATGTTGTGTCAGGTAATTATAAGAAAGAGACTAATACGACATTCTTTTGTTCATTAGAATGAAAATCATAAATTATTCAGTTCGGTTAAGAAGAAACAGTCGTTTCCAGAACTTTAATTTAGTTTCCTTGTAATTTTAGGTCTTAATCCTAAACGTCCAATGAATCTCCGTCTTCTACTAACTGAACCAGAGACTGGATTCATCCTATGGTCTGATACTATCGATAATAAACTCACATTACCTAAAGAACAAATATTTTCATTTCGTCATTCGACTCAAAAGGGTTACGTTATGGTCAAATTTGATCAAGGCCAAGATTATTACGATTTTTATAAATTTTATACTCAAATAACTAGAAATCAAAATTATAAATCATTATTTCTACCATCTAATACTGATGATATAAAACCGAAAAAATCGTTACAGAATATTAAGAAACGTTTTATTAAAAAGTCGAATATATCTCCACCGTGTGATTTCAAACACTTGAATCATCTTCAGTCAAATAAAAAACCAAAATCATTAATAACAGGAAATTATTAGTAAAGAGAACGGAGCATTTTATATTTTTTATACTTTTCAATTAGAGTTTACACAAAACAATAAACACGGCTAAATAATCGAAGAAAAAGACTAATATTCCATCCAACTAACATTTCATATGTTGAATGTAATTGTGAAAGAAGATAGTTTGTTTTAAGCCCATTTTTCATTCATATCATTAATTTTTATTCGATAAACATGTATGAATATCTTGAACATTTTTGATCCCTTGAATTTCTTAGTTTGTTGACTTTCGTTGTTTATCTCATTTCCAGCACGAAAGAAAATATGAAGACATTTGGGTTCTACCATCTTTTCAAAATGCACGCTGGAAAACAGCTATGATGTGATCGAGACAGCCAGCACAACTGTCGTTTAGTATTTCGCAAAATCTCTTCGTTCAATGAAAAACAGTCTTTTAGCACCCTATCTTTTACGGAGAGTATTATTGACGTGCCAGCATCGGGGATATTCCTAACTTGTGTTGTTCGAAATTCGTATTCTGTCACATACTGTTTCTATCCTGCAAAAAAACTTTCCAAAACAATCCAGTTCTGAATTCTAGCATATGCAAGTATCTATCAATAAAACCATTCATTTTTGCGTGAAAGTTGCCGGAGAAGTAAACAAAAGGAAAAAGAAAATTCTTTTATTATTCAGGAATGATAAGCCAACGGTTCGTAGAAGCGATGAACGTTCTAAAGATATCAAAACTGAGAGGAGAACCCTAAGGGCTTCTATAATGAAAAATATTCTCTAAATAGGTAGTGTTGTGTGCTCTGTATGTGGATGATCTGCTCGACTGAATTTAAAAATCATAAATACTTCAAATTCAGCACAAACTCTCTCTAGCTCTTGGGCTGTTTATCTACTCGATATTGAAAGAACTGGCTATTTCTTTAAACTCGGCATTTCTTCACATTTCGCATAAAAATGAATGCTTCTAGGAGAAATCCGTGCATGGTAAAATCATGGACATAATACTCGGATGCCAGAAATTTAATGATGATAAAAATGAAGATTCAATAGCTGCGAAAGATTAGTCTAACGAGGAACTGTGCCAGATTTGATGTTTGTAACAGAGTCATAGCAGTAGTTTCAGAAAAATAGCGAGGAAACCATGGCTTACGGTTCGAAGGGAATACGAAATTATTGGTGCGTAATGAATTTCTAATCAGTTTCAATGAATAAGCGTGTTCCTTTATTTACCAACATTCATTGTTTTTTTTAATTTAAAAACAATATTTTGTTTACTGTCCTCCTATTTTGTATTCATTTAAAATTGAATAAAAAGCAGCCACTTGTGTCGAAATGTTAACGTATGTTCTGTTAATTATTTTAACATTTTTGCGTCTTCGACTCGTCTTCTTTACCGCAGTCTCACTTCTCTGAAATAAATAAGTATGCTGTTTTTTTTCAATGGACTTACCCTGCTGATCAATAGTGATGACTCATTGAGACTACTTTATTATTGTTTTTCTCGAGAATAATTGAATTCGCGCGCCTGTGTATGTGTAGTACTGCATGATTATATGAACAACGAGAGAAGAAAAGTGAATATGTCCCACCATCGTAATGGAACTTTGAAATCCACATCTTACAGAAACTCTTATTCGACAAATTTATCCTATTCAATACCTCCACGATCATGTCGTAAATCTAATTCAGCAAGAAACACATCTCACGCACCTGTCAATAATCAGCAGAAGCGACATTTTCTTTGGTTCACAGATATTTGTGATCGTTTTCGGAGCTTAAGTAAACACAAACCACCACATCATCATACTTATAATAATCATAATAATAATGCCTCAATGATAGATAGACAACAACAACACAAACAATTATGTGCTTCAGTTCCACAATTTAGTAGCGAAGTTGAACCATCAGATCTTTGTTTCAAACACCAAGCATGTTCTCAACAACAGTCGTTTCCATCCACAGAGTCAGAAACGTCACACGAGAAACGTCGACGTCATAAATCGAGAAAATATTTACAAAATTTAGCCTATTTAACAATAGATCAATCTAAAGTAGAAGGTAATCGACTTACTCATTTCTCCGCGCTCTTTCAAACAAACACTTTCTTAAACAACATCAATCATCGTTTTCTGCTCGAACGCTCCAGAAGCGTAATCGAATATTTTGATCATATGATGTTTTTTGCAGTACATATTTCCAAGTGGAGGTTGGAACGTTTGATTTTCTCATCTTTGTTCTAGGCGAAGTCCGAATTCCAATTATTGTTAATAAAATTTGCGTATCCAATATCAGCACTCAAACACATGTAGAAATAGTTGAATCAGCATCGGCTTCTGTCAAATCTTCTACAATTCTGCCACTCCTAATTAAAGATCAACCATTGACCGTCAGTGTAAAAAATAATGAAGAAACCCAATTTGATTGTGATCCCGTCGATTTCCAAGCTACTGATGTGGGAATGGAAATTCAAATGAGGTCAACGCAAATCAATTCCATCAGCGAACAACTTTCGTCAATGATCATGAATGAAGACGATATTCAAGATCAAGAACAAGACAGAAGTAGTACTTAGGTTTACTTAAAGAAATTAAATCATTAAGAGGATTTCTCTTCATCCTAATAAGAGAAATCATCTTTACCATTTTAGCTGCCGAAACATTTCCACGAGTATCACCGATTCCTCTTATTAAGAAATTATCTCGAACGTCTGCAACACTTGTGAATAATCAAGTTCAAAATGATAATGATGAATACCTAATGCATTCAGCAGAAAGTTCGTTAAAAGAATTGGGAAAAAATAAGAATTTTGTCAGCTCATCAGGAGAAGGTATTTCACAGAAATTAAGGCAAAAAAGATTAATGAAAGTAAGTTGACATGAAACAGTTAAACTATACTACTGCATTTTATTATCGGTTCTATATTTTCCAGATGAATCTATTTACTCTACCAAATCGAACGATTGGTAATGATTTTCTTACTCACACTTCACCTCAATTGATTGCTGCCACAGATATTCAAGATCTAACTCAACATCATCAAATTATTAACAACCAACAAGATTTAGAATTCAGTCAGCATAATGATGATTTAGAACAAATTTATCATCATAACAATTTTGTTCTGTGTATGCAAGAATTGGAACAAAAACATTTGCATAAAAAGTCACAACAGTGTCTATTCCCATTACTACAAAAAAAAAGTCAGTCAGTGATTTCTTATGCATCATGTAGTATTAGGCAAGATCTGAACAAGGAAGAAAAAGATGAGGATTCCATTTCACAAAATATCGATGAAAATTCAAAATTAGAGATCACTCATGAAGTTCAGCCGATGTACGAGGTATCTGATTTTTCTTTGATTAAAATAACTGATTATATTACATTCCTTTGCTATGCATAGGTTAGTGAAGTACCTCGTACCGTTAGTAAAACGAATATTTCCGTCAATGGTGATCAATCTCATTCCTACAAACAAATACGAACACTTCACACTCAAAATGGTTCAAGTTCAACGACAAGTGACACAAACTTATCGTTGTTCAGTTGTCCATCGATAAAATATCTTCCAAATAAAAATTCCTCGTCGACAACAACTATACCATCTTCAAAAATTGTTGATCGTCCACCATTACCACCAACGAAAACATCAGTTACAATTGATCTAAAACACGACGAATTACCAATTCCCTTAGGTACATCCATAGGAGAATGGGTACAACAGCACCAAACAATCAAAAGTTTAGGTAGAAATGAAAATTATCCTTGAAACTGATGAAGATGCTCTCTCTTTTACTTAGGTTGTCATTCAACGTCACGCGATAGCGGTATTCGATCATCACTATTTTCATCCGAGAAACTGTTAATATCTGATGATGAGCTGTTAGATGGTAAGAGTAGAAGAACAACAAAAACATTGATCGTTCATAATGATGAAGATGTTTATACGCCGAGACAAGATTTATCTGCTGTATCATTGTCTGAAGAACATGAATACAATATTGAAGATATCATTCGATTTAGTTCATCGATTGAAAGTGGAGATTCAGATCATTCACAAACGGCAAAACAATCGTTAAAAAAGTACAGAAAACATTTATATCACCGAACATTATCAAAACTCAACAGTAAGCACAATCAAAAATCCGACAAAGGTTCGCATTTTAGCTGCTCAGGTCAATTTGTCGTTAAAAATAAACTTCATGTAAAAGTATTTTATGTTTAGATGGTGACAATAGTAATCGTATAGCAATGCACCGTTCTTATTGCAATCAACTGATTAATTCAAACAACAATTGTAAAGTATCAGTTGCGGAATCTCCTTTAATAATTCCTGATATCATTGAATCAAAGACGATTGTACCTTTACCATCTAATTACGTTCGACAGAATAAAAACAACGGTCACACGGATGTTCTTCCATCACCTTTCAAAGATTGTAAAATAGCTGAAGTATACAGTCCTCGATCAACAAAGCGTTGTTCAAAGCAGTTTAAAAATAATGAACTAATACCGTTACCATCGAATGTTTGGAAAGCTCTATATGAAAGTCGTGAAGATTTAGCTATTTTAAATAAAACACTAGAGAATTTAGATGAACGATTAGAATGCTTGTCATCACATGGAGGAAGTACAAACACGTTGAACAGAGTAAATATGTTCATATTTTATACACATATGGCCAATATGACCACGTGAGAAGGGTAAAGGTAAAACTTTAAAATATAAAAATCAGATTGTCTAAATAAAAAAAGGATTTTCATAAAGTTTTGGTTAATTCCTGAAGATGTTAATGTTGGAATAATTACAAGTGGCGCCATCATAACGGCGTAACTTGTAATTACTTTCGCATAAATTGCATCAGGGGTTAACCAAAACTTTGTGATAACCCTTTCTTTATATAGACAATCTGATTTTTATACTTTAAAGCTTTACCTTTACCCTTCTCATGTGGTCATGTTGGCCATATATCTACGTGAAAGCGTACAATGAAGTATAATGGAGTTGTAGTTTTTAATATTTTTTCTTCTTTTAGTCTCAAGCTGAAGCTACTACTAGTTGTACAACGGCAACAATGCCATTGACAAAATTACAACATTTCGTACGAAATATTCTCACTGAAAAAAGTGAACAGGTAGAAGAGATAAATTACGGTATAAGTAAAATGGTGTGTCGAGCCGTTCAAACTCAACCATATGCTGCTCCAATCAATCTTGTCTTATGCAAAAAATGTCATTCAATAGTGTCGAATATTGAAAACAATGCTACATGTAGCTCAACACAAACAGAAACGACTTTTTAATAATATTTCATTTGTACAATTCTTGCGCACAAGTTAACATAAAAATGTAAACGTAGACATGTGTTGGATATTGATATGTTTAATGTAACAGTAATGTTATTTTTATTAAAAATCTCTCTCTCTTAAATAATAGATATTTCAGCAATGTTCACTTTGTTCACAATTTAAAAGTTCTCAATGTCAACCGTTGTCTATCATAGTTAAAACACAATCGATAACAATATTAGGTAGGAGGTCATTATACAAGAAGTAAGTGTTCTGATTAATTTTTTTCCTATGCCACAAGGAGAAAAATGAAAGATATAAGGATGATGATTCTATTTGTCTAGCAGGAAGAGATGATCAATAGATATGTTGATCTTCCATTATATACAACTAATATTGACAATTAAAAGTAATATAATTTTAATAGATGTAAAAGAAGTGCCTTTTACATTTTTTTTGAATGTAGGTGGTTGTTGAGAGAAGTTAAAATTTTTTGTCTTTTCATGGTGAAGACTTTTTGAACCTTCAGTTCAATACTACACATTGAACACTTCTACCACTGATTTTATAGATATGATATTTAAACATGTTGATATACATATTCTTTCAAGAAAATTTAGTCTAAAGTATTTATTTTATTCATCTTAATTCGCAGCTCTAAGACAAAATAATGATCTTTCTAAAGCAACTAGCCTTTATATTTATTTTATTACAGTTAGCATATAAATATATACATGGTAAGAAAAAATTTACAAATACATATTACCACTTGGTGTTTGAGTATATGAGAATAAGACAGTTATCAATGAAGAAGTACGAATTTATAACGCGAAAATCTAATCTATATGGAACATGATTTTGATTGCAGTTCTTTTATTGAAAACACAACATTTTTTTGTTTCTCTCTTTGCTAGCACAATGGTATTTACCTCAAGAATGTTTAGTAACATTTGTCAATGTATCGAGTCAATCATTTCCTTAGTATGTGCACTACTCTTTTCATACTTTGTGTTTTCGCACACAGATACATTTATTCTTTCTCTTTAGCACTCATTCTTGTCCATCTTCATGTTTTACTATAATGTATTTATCCAGCCAACAATATCCAGTTTATGGAAATGTTACTTATAGTGACGTAAGAGTCCATGACACTTTTCATATAACTCTTAACAGTGTTATCTATTGCATGACTGAAAATGTGAGTAAAAAGAAACTTTTTTTTTTGTTGCAGTCATCTGTTATATGCAAATCAGCGCTACATGATAGTCGTGTATCACAATGGTCAAATATCAATCCTAATCCATCTGTTCGTATCCTGGCTGGAGGTCAAATGCAATCGTTCGGAAACGCATTAAGAAATGGAATCGTGTCATTGCGGTAAATGTGAAACTATGCATACTATGCGTCATTGATAGATGGATAAAATACTCTAATTGAAATTAATGTAGGGTAGATGGAATAATCTTATATTAAAAATGGAATTAGACTTTAATGCAAGTTGAGAATTTGTATTCAAAGGGCGTAAAATGTTCTTTTAGGTATAGGAAGTGTTCGTTTATCATAGAATATGTTACAGTGTGATCTGGCTTCAATATACTATCTTTAAATTACAAACGGATTCGGTTTGGTAATTTAATCCATTGTAATATTATCACATCTATATTCAACTCACTCCATCCTGAAATAAGATGGCATAAATCGGTCTTCTTCTGTTCTTTGTACACAAGTACCAAATAGGAATGCACCAGTATCAATTTTCGACTGACAAACTGGAAGTGAAAAACTGATAACTGACAAAAACTGCAACTGATCGAGATTGAAACTGATGAAAACTAACAGAGTTTTTGAGATAATCACAGAAATGGATTCAGCACCTTTCAAAAGTCATTTTGAACGAAACTAGATTTTTCAGTTTAAAACCGAAAACTGATGTTCGCTTTGTCAGTTCCAGTTTTGATCAGTCCCAGTTGACTGAAACTGATGCATCCCTAATACTAAATGCAAAATAAAATTGATGAATGATTTCCCTCTGTATAATGTCTTAAAATTAGACCGTTTCATTAGTCTTTCAATAAGACAGATATACTCGTTCATCTTAAACGAAGTCAACAGAAAAAAAGCTGTGACAAATACAAAAAAGATGCGTGATTTTTAGGGACACGAAATTAAATGAGCTCGGAAAAAAGCGATATTTGAGCTCGGTGTTCTTAATTGGCTTTAAAATGAGAGAAATGAGCTCGATTGTAATAAAATTCAATTTTATTTATATAAATGAGAGAAAAAAATAATTCAAGAACAAAATAAATGCTAGATTACAATAGTTTTTTTACTAATATTCAGTCTTTTATTAAAGCTAAGGAGGTAGTGCAAATCTTAGTCCATTTTGCTAATTTTTCTCATTTAACTCCATTATTTTGTTCTTGTAAATATGACTTTAAAAAATATTCTTGCGTTCATTTATTGGGCTTAATGATGATGTGGGGTCATCGTAAAGTTCCGCAGCCACTTGGGATAAGACAGAGAAAAAATCGTCCAAAGAAAGTTAAATTAACTTTAATAAAAGACTGAATATTAGTAAAAAACTATTGTAATCTAGCATTTATTTTGTTCTTGAATTATTTTTTTCTTACTCGATATACTTTGCTACTGATAAAATCATTAATTTATTTTATTAAATTATTTACCGAGCTCAATTCTCGCTTTTTACCGTCAAAAATAAAATTAACCGAGCTCATTTGTATCGTTTCAGAGTATGAATTAATTTCCGAGCTCAAAACTCTCATTTAAATAAAGAAAATAGAATTTTATTACAACCGAGCTCATTTCTCTCATTTTAAAGCCAATTAAGCACACCGAGCTCAAATATCGCTTTTTTCCAAGCTCATTTATTATTTTATCCACTTTTTAGAGTGCTTGGTTTTGACCCGTCAGATTAGACTTTGTGTTGTTTACATCATTTCGATATTTGATGTTTCTGAATTGTTTAAACAATTGTTGGATCTGTTGCTATGCTATTGTCCGTGCACTACTTTGTACATACTGTAATATACCTTGTGGTTTGCATGATTGCTCTCTCACTGTTTGTTTCGAAATGTATAATATTTTCTACTGATGTTTTTCTTCAATAACTTAGTGTTTTTCAATTGCATTTGTTCCTCGTTGCGTATTTTGAGATATTCTTGTTGTAGTTAACATTGAATGTGTTTCAACTACAACATTATCAGCATAAATCAAATACAAGATATCCACTTCTTACTGCGAATGATGGTCAAAATTTACAAGATTTTCGTTAAGATATACTAGACAGACACTTGCAACTTCAGCTAATACGTTTCAGTGTTGGTGATACGTTTCAGGGTGAAAAAATCAACCAGTATTCCTCATGAAACCACCCATTTTTTCGCTATCTATTCGCACCGTAGTTCTTACATCTTACGAGGGAACATTCCCAACTGATAAATCGCTTTCGAGCCGAAACCTAGTGGACTATAGGTAGTCGACCATGCCGATTCCGAATATCAACATGAGACGTGCTGCTAGGCCTCCAGAGACTGGTTTCCTAGAAAACCAGTTTTCGAGAAACTCCCGAAAATTTCCGATTTTTTTCCTAATGAGTTATATTTGTAGCGAGCGAAGTTCTGATTAAAATGAGACATTCTTCAGTTCTACATGGTCTTTCTTTGCAAAGTTATAGAACTTACAAGAAGAGCCTTAAATTCCTTTTCCTTTTTCTTTCTATATCTCTGAGCTGACAATGAGCATTTAGGGCTTTTCTTGTAGATTCTATAAGTTTGCAAAGAAAGGTCATGTACAACTGTGGGATGTCTCATTTTAAACAGAATTTCGCGTGTTATAAATATGTCTTATTAAGAAAAGTTTCAAAGATTTTCGGGAGTTTCTGGGAAACTGATTTTCTAGAAAACCAGTCTCTAGAGGCCTAGCAGCACGTCTCATATTGATATTCGGAATCAGCATGGTCGACTACCTATAGTCCACCAGGTTTCGGCCCGAAAGCGATTGATTAGTTGGGAATGTGCCCTCGTTAATAGAAAAGTTTAATCAATCTAACGATCAAACTTCTGCATATCGACCAGTAAGTCTTTTACATTAACCGAATCGTACGTTTTTTTAGAGCAATAAAGCACATATGTAAACGCTTGTTGCAGTCTCGAGTTTTTTCCACAACTATCTTCACTGTAAACATCTGCTGTAATTTTAGTGTAGCCACTAATAGACCGCAGTCGCATTAATCCTACTCATTTAATCTTACAATGAGTTCTGGTGTGTCATTATCAAACTATTGTATTATTTTAGGAGTACAACAGCTGGAAATTCTTACATATTTGACAATCCTCGTGTAAATGGTAAAAAATTGAATTGATACTAGAAGTTCGAGAGGATCATCAATAAGAAGTGAAAATTCTATTATAGTCAGTCATCTTACACTACCATACTACTTACTGTCTGTTATCCAAATTAGCTCATTATTATTTACTATAATTGTTTATGATGATATTTAGAATCGATACCTGACATAGCAATTGAACATCAAAATTTCTTATATTCCACTGACTCTGACTCTCGTATAACATGTAGAAGCAAAAATCATCCAGTAGATAATATAAGACCACTCTATGTCGATGTTGGATGTAAGTTTTGAATTTGTTTTAAAAGTTTGCCGAATATTTAATTTAAATGTATGTTTGTTTAGGGGAAACATGGCCCCAAAGTCGTTTACGTTATTTTACAAAACCAATACCTATGTCGCGTGCTGCTGCTGTCAACTTTTGTACTCTCAATAATGGAACACTTATGTACGTAACGAACAGTAGTGAACAAAACACATTACAAAGCAAGTATAAAATCAGTGGTTAATAAATAGGATTCCAAGAATTTTTTCATATTGTAGCTATCGTTCAAACAACGCTTGATCAATTATTCAAAGATCAACGATCTCGAAGTAATAATAATACACTCATTTTTCATTTTGGATATAAAAGAGTAAATAACAATGGACAATGGGACTCGAGTGTAAGTTGATTATCGATAAACAATGTAAAGTGAAATTATCTATATTCTACTTTTAGCCCATCACAAATACATTTCGTCCCGATAATCTTTATGATTCTATGCCGTCCACAGGAGATTATTGCACATACATTCAAAGTATTGGTAGTGAATTCTCCAATGCACTGTTTCAAATAATAACAAATGATTGTCAGGATGGTGTTGCACGATATCCATTATGCAGACGATTACGTAAGTAAACTGAAACAATAATTTAAACCGTATTGTCGAAAATTAAATGTAGAGTAGTCTTAACCCTTTTTTGTTCATTTTGCAGCCGGTCAAGTTGAATCTGATTTTATTTATCGTCTTTCCCCTAACGTTCAATCTTTAAATATGAATTATACCGCTACCTATTGTCAGCAATATGGTGGATATCCGGTCTATGCGTTAAACGCCTACGAATGGCAACTAGTGCAAGAAATTTGGTTGACGAATCGAGTATATGAATTGTATTTGACCGGCTTACTAAACGATGCAAGCAAACAAGAATCAACAGCATTTTGGTATCCGCTGAACATACCAGTAATAGAAAATCCCAACTATATTATCAAGTTGAATATATGAATTCTGTTTTTAGTATAATATAACCCTTGACTATCTAATATGGGGTAGGAATGATGGTGGCCCATCAAACACACGTTATCACGGTTCAAAGGCCAATACAGAATCATATTATTATATATATGATACAGCGGATCTTCTTACGGCACAAATATTTTGTCGAAAGCCAGGTTAGTTAGTTATCTGGCAAATAAAGTCAGGTAAACATCATTCTACGAACGATATAGTATCATTTTACTAGACTACCATTCATTCAAAGACTTTTATGTATTAGAGGTTCTAAATTCATGTGTATTTTTGTTGAGATGTTCGAAGAATGATGACAGCAACCTCATGTTCTTCTGCATGCATGGGAAACTGTCAAAGTGTGTCATTGCCAGCATCTAGTGGAGATCAGCGTTTTGGATTATTTATGTGTCAACCTCAAGATACCAGCATTGTAGTTATTACACAATCATTTCCAAGAGATGGTAAGTGACCTAGTTACTTTCTTGCTAATTTCTCAACTTAACTTTCCTTTCATGTTCTTTAGCTGTTGATTTCTATCGTCCAAATTTACCAATGTCGTATGCTGTTTTTCTACGTCAACCATTTACCACATCTTCGACAACATTATCAATCAATTTAAACTCAACGAATGATTTACGTTCTTCTTGTTTTGAATATTTTAATATGGGACTCGAAAATACCGCCGATTCATACAGACTACCTGGATGTAATTATATTTCAAATACTGGTATTCCAATGAATGTAACAATGTCGGGAATTATCATTAATAACGGATCTAATGGAATTGTGACATTTGCAAATGAAAATAGGAGATTATTTGGGCATCATGCTCGAATTATTGACAATATTTTGGGTATGTTAATAGTACGAGGTTCAAATGTCTGTATTTTGCGTCACAATGGTGTGCTAATTTCATGAAACTTCATATGAAAATATGCACGGTACTTACGCATTGTCCTGATATATTTTTTTCTATCATGTTTAATTCAACCAACAATAATGTTCAGTGCAAAATTGTTTTATACATTGTTTTAGTCGATAGTCGTTGCTCTTATCATGGAGTTTATCATGTTCTTGCTCAACAGTGTATATGTGCACCTGGTTTCTATGGAGCATCATGTACTTACTGTATGTTTACTATATCTTAGTTTTATATTAATATATTAATCCTAATGAATATGTACCGTTTTGAGATTGTCCTGCTGGCTATTATGGTCAGGCGTGTGATTTTCACTGCGATGGTAGTGCTTATTGTAATGGTACTTTTATCTGTCTACCAGACCCCTATGGATGTTCATGTTATACGGGATGGTATGGAACGACTTGTAGAGAAAGTAAGTTAGAATTACGAATGAACCAGTTATGTGCCATGTTCTTCTCTCTTAAGCCTGTCCTCCACTTTACTACGGTCCAAATTGTGAATATACATGTACTGGTTGTTATACGTATTGTGATAGATTTACCGGAGTATGTGATTGTGATGGCACAGAATGTTATACTAAGAATAGTAAGGATTTTCGAAAACATCTTTCACCTTCAGTAGATTAAGTCCATTATATTTTAAGTTTTTATCAGGATACCTGTTTTCCTGTGTGATTTTTTTCTAACGTTTTAGGTCTCTACAAACGAAGTGACATTGTCGGGCGCTGTAGTCAAGCGTCCAATTTAGCTGTGTTAATAGCCGCTCCATTATCGGCGTTTTTTTTTGTTGTTCTGGTAGTAACAGCTGTAGTTGTATGGAGATGGAGAAAAAAGAAATCTTCGGAAAATCTCGTCCCCGGTTCACCTCTAAGCTCATCGTCAACCGGTCAGGTTTATGATCAATCAACGAAACGTGGATCCTACGCGTTCGATAGAGGATATTATAATAATACATTGTCGGAAAGACTCTAAAGATACATTATTCTACCCTAATATTGAATTTTTGTTTTTTATTTGTTATTGATATTTGAAAATAAATCTTTTCTACTTCTCAAAGTGCTGCTATTTTTCTTAAAAATATCCATTCACCTTAAGCAGACAGGTAGCCTTTTGGAATCTACAGATTGCTTATTATTCACAACGACGAATCTGCGAAAACAAAAGAGATAAATAAAATAACACACAACAGCTGTCAAAAGAAAAATTGACTTAGATGATCTTTTAGAATTGATCTAACTTCTTATTCAAGATTCCATCCATGCTTTATGCTTCTTTCCAGCTTCTTTTAGGAAAGCTTTTGTCAATGCGATTATACCAATACCGGTAAGTTGCTTATAACTGTCAAAACTCATTCGATAGGCACAGACACCTCCGCGAGCTCGATCGGTTGGCTTATTCAGTTTTTGATAAAAGTCGAAACTTCGCGAATAAAACTAGAAATACAAAAATTTTTACGACGTATTTCTGAAAAATATTCTCTACCAGAGGTGTGCTACGAACAAAGACAAATTTGTCATATGCAGTTTTGCAAACTGAGTCGAATGGCTTTTTTAGATTTTAATTTTGATTAATTTTTACTGTCAAAAAATACAAAATACCAAATTAAAATACAATAAAAATTTTTCAACATAGCTAATATCTCAACAAAGAACAAAGAGGGTTGGATTAACTTATCGAAGGTATCATGACTTGCCTAGATGATGACGCCCAAGTGTTCACTGGAGCATGATCCTTGTGCAAAAGAAGGGACTTTTGAGCAATATGAAGGAAACAACAAAACGAATGTCAAAGACTTTTCAAGAAATTTGCCAAGAAAACACAAAACCTGAAGTAGCATTGGCTTGTTCAATGATTGAAAAACTGCCGAATCTTTTACCTACCGGTAGTATGATTAAAGTTGGTAGGCTGCGCAACCGGGGAACGACGACTTTCTTGCACCCCTCTGTAACGGCCGTTTGACGTTACATATTTTATTTTCTGTCGCTTGAAAAGTTTCAGAAACTTCTTCTATGCGCTCTTTGTATAGAGAGAGTGAAATCAGTTAATAATTGATTTTTATTATTATTTTGTTTCATAGTGACGCGAAATGTGGAGACACATTACCTTCGTGTCGACATGGAAATGCTCTTAATTGACGGCAGCAGCGGAATCGATCGGATGATATTTTCAGTTCCGAGCTCAGTAACTTATTCGGTATTGCTCCCTTCTTCCTCTTTATTTTTTGATGCTAGAGTGCCTTCTGGACTTTTCAAGAAAAAAAAACACTTTTTCTATATAGACATTTGTGGGATTTTCGACCTCGCGGTTTATCAGCAAAAGATTTTCTAATTATGCATGTTCCACAGTCTGCTGCTTCTGATAACAAACGATACATGGTAAGAGAAATTACGTTTAAAAGTGATAGTGATAGTTACAATGGTGTCTATGTTATTTGGCATCAACTAGTTAATTTAACAACGAGAACACAATCACCGATGTGTTTTGCAGTAACTCTGATATAAATACAACTCTACTGTAGAAAATGAAAAATTCTTTTAGGCTTAAATTTTTGCACCGAACCATTGAGTCATTCAAAACTCGCTACTGTTCGACGGCGTGCGAGTCAGTACTCACAAGTACTGGGCTTATCCCAACTAAGAATCACCTGATTCTGTCTAGCTGGGATCAGAGAATAATTAAATAAATAAAACAATAAACCTAGTAGGGTAAATCAGCAGAAAATCAGATAAAATCCTACAATAGAATCTTGCAAGATTCTATAAGATCTGACTACAGGATCCTATAAGAATCTTACAGTAGGACTTTTTGACCTGGGTACGTTTAATTTCTTCCTTCGTTACTGACACGTATGGTTTTTTCAATTTAGACTTTGAATCAATCTATTTAAACGACTTGGCAATCACAAATTCAGAAATTCCATTGCCAAGATTGTTGAGACATTCGTAAATGGAACGAATTGAGATATAAATAAGAAATGCATCGAACAAACGAACTTCATCCTTCCCCAGAACAGACGTTGTTATTTCCTAGTTTTTTCTTCCGACTTGTTTTGTAATGTTGTTGTGTGTTTCTCGGTACAAGTTTTACTTAGCTTATACTTATGTGTTGTTATACTTATTTTTCAGGGTGATTAATGAAATTGTTTTTATATAGTATGAATTTTTCATGAAGCTTGAAAAAATCAAAATAAAGTTAAACTGTAATAACTTCTTGATATTTGAATCAGATGAGCAAGAAAATAAGATCAATACTCAAACTTCTTCAGAAGCGCCTGTGTAATGTCTAGATTAATTGACTGAGTACAGTTAAACTATCCGTGAAAAGGAAGGTAAGTTAGTCGTTAATATAGTATTAAAGTAAACCGAGGTGAACAGTTGAAACAGATCTGTTTCAAGAGATATATGAACTAACAAAAACACGTTTCACATTATTCAAAAACACTGACAAAACACTTTTGTACTATGTACCAGGGCTCCGTATGGTTCGGTCTGATTCCAATTTTTGCGATCGAACCATAACTTTTGGGGATCTGGACCGCTTCGGACCACCAAAGTTTTTTCCCGCCTTTTTGAAGACCCGTTTCTATTGTGTAAAAAAACTGTTTAATTTCAATTTTTATCAAGCCTGAAAACAAACTGTTCCTTAATTAAATGTTCAGCAAAGCTTATCTAGTGGGTAAACAAAAAAATAAAGAGATTTCTAAACAAATTTCCAACCACGATCAGTTCGGATCAATAATTCTGGGACTGGAACCAGTTTGAATCATTAAATTTTTTAAAAACTGGGACCAAGTCGGATCAAATGGATTATGGTCCGACCCGACTTGGTTCTGGATCGGACCATACGGAGCCCTGCTATGTACTGCTGATGCTGACGCCAGATATTGTAACATTGCTAAAGCAGTATATATAGACTTTTCCATGAAAATGGTATCGTACTAAAAACTTTTCTGAAGACTCGTTATGAGTTTCTTCTACGTCTTCCCAACTGATTTATTCCAAATTTAAAACTCAACGTATTTGATCGTAATGCTGATTTTCTTTTTCAACCGCGAAGAATGAGTTTCTCTTCATGAAAGCAACTTTTTTAATCTGATATGTTAAAACCGCACAAAACGTCTCAAGCATCTTATTATAACTTAAATTAATTAATCAATTAATCAATCACTTTATCTTCTTCCTGATCCTAAGCGACATCAATCCAAATACGCTGATCCATCAAAGTTTTATCCAATGATATCGCGATTATTTGTTTCATATAACGTTTTTTTTCCTTTTTGAAGTCGGCCATTTTTTGGAGCCAAAAGGAAACGACGTTGATTTTTGCTGATATTTTGTGTTCTGAAAAAGCAAAGGCATCAACAGCACACCTGTTACAGCAGGGTTAGTCTATGAAGGATGCTTTGTAAAAACTTCAAAAGATATAGAGGATTACAGAATAGAATCAGCGTGCTGCTCTTTTCTGAGTATTTTTTTGCACGCTTCTAGTCGACATTTATTATTTTTTAGATTCATTATTATCATATCGTCTTAATATGGTTGTTCATTCTCCTCAATCTTATCCATTTCGTGGCATTAAATATTTTCTCACTCATTCTCAATTATGGTTTCATGTCTTATTTGGTGTTATCATTATGGTTGCATTTACATTAGCCACTATCATCTTACTCTTTTTATTCGTCTTCCCACTGCAAGCACATGCATTTCATGAGGGTATAACACATTTTCCCGAATGGTTGTCGTGGATATTGTCGTTTTTAATTACGATTTTGGAAGTAGCCGTATGTGTACTTCTGTTCTCAACAATATTTTTAGCTTATTATATGGATATTATATTCGCTGTTGTATTTAGGTAAATAGAAATCTGTACAGTAAGATTTTTTAATTATATCTATGATGACTGTATTTGCTCTATCGTTTTTGATCGTCATCAAAAGTTTTCTTATTTAGACAAGAACAAATACCTGGATCGAGTGTTCGTTCCTATTGGGATATGTGTCCGTCTTGTTATTCATGCGTCAAATCATTTGTTATTCTCATCATTTTTCGAGTGTGTTTGTTATTAGTTACATCACCGCTGAATCTCATACCGTGTATTGGAACAATATTCTATATTTATTTGAATGGTTTCTACTATGCATGGTCACTTCATTGTAAATATTTTGATTTGTTAGGACTCAACTTTCAACAAGGTTAGTAATGTTATTAAAATAAAGTTTAAATTAAACTAGAGGAGAATTCTTTTTTATTTAAGGTAAACGTTATGTTCATCAAAATCGTTCGGACTATGTTCGCTTTGGTGTTGTTGCTGTCCTATTAGAAATGATTCCTCTTCTTAATTTTTTGACTCCAGTCACTAATATTATTGGAAGTGCTTTATGGGCTTGTGATATCGAACGATTCAAAGAACCTCTTGAACATCCAAGAAACTTTTTGTTAGCGCCAGCTGAATTACCAACAACTACTAGTCTACCTCCCGGAAATTATGGATCAATAAAAGATGGCAGTGAAAAAGTTGATTATCCACCGAGTTATAATGAAGTAATTGAACAACAAGCGCAAGCAGCTAATATTTATCCCACGGCACCTGTTGAACCAAGCTATCAAGAAAAGCAATGAAATCTCAACACACGTTATTTTCCTCTCTTCATTGTTTTTTTAATCTATTTTTCTGGTGCTAAGATAATATTATTTTGTTTGCTGTAAAATCCTTGTTTTTTACTTTGTACTTGTAATTGACTATTATTTAGTTATTGATAATTTAGCGCTATGCATATAAATTGGTTTATTAATTTCCAAATTTATTATTTAGTCCATATTGCTCGTTAATCTGGCTAATAAATATTTTCTCTATCCAATATTCCTCAAATGAAGCGGTTATCTTTGATGGATAAGTGAAATCATTTGAAAAATGAAATTGGTAATTATTTGAAATATGACATTGAATAATCGTTTCAAGAAACTTCTAAAGTTGTTTTACTAGGAAGAATATTAAAATAATTTTAAACCGAAAAAGTAGTATGTCGTTTTTTTAATAAAATACATTTCAATCATAAGACATAATTACTTATTAAAACTTGAGTAAGAAATCGAAAAAAAAAAATTGAGCAATAAACTATTACTATATTATTAGGTTTTTGTTTTAGGTAAAAATAATGAAAACTATAACGTTTGAAACTTCAGAATGTTCGCATACATATAGCTTTTTTCTATTACAAAATCGAGATAAAGTCGCACTAGTTTATGCTTCGCCAAACAAAATACACTGTAATCTAGACTATCTAGATCATCATACTGTAAGAACATCTCTTGCAATAGACAATCATCGTTCTAAACAAATACGTACAGTCTGACACTACACACATGGAGATTAGGGTGCACTAATGATAGCCATACTCAATGCAGACTGGACTAGTGGCGTCTATTCCCACCTTAGTATATGAGGCATTTGGTACCACTTCGAAGAGTCGATCTCCCAGTATACCATCTGACGAGAGAAGTACCGCAACTGATAAATCGCTTTTTCAACGAAACCGGGTGGACTATAGGTAGTCGACGATGCTGATTCCGAATATCACCATGAATGCTGCTGCTAGGCCTTCAAAGATCGGTTTTCTGAAAAACCAGTTTTTGAGAAACTCTGATGAGCAACCAAAAGCTTTCTTAATGAGGCGTAATTGTAGTCCATAAATTTCTGATTAAAACGAGGCATCTCCCAGCTCTACGCGACCTTTCTTTGCAAAGTTATAGAGTTTACAAGAAAAGCCCTCAGTGTTCATTGTCACCTCAGAGCTACAGAAAGAAAAACGAAAAATGAATTTAGGGCTTTCTTGTAAACTCTATAACTTTGCATCGTCGACTACCTATAGTCCACTCGGTTTCGTTGAAAAAGCGATTTATCAGTTGGGGTACTTCCCTCGTGAGAAATGAATTTCTACAGCAAAAAAGCGTTGTACCTTACTTTTGTTGAGGCATTACGCCTCAAAGATCTCACAAGATAGACGTCCCTAAACTGAACCAGCTGTTACACAGACGTTAGTCACCCAGAATTAGTCTTCGGACAATGGACTCGGCTTTTTATGGAGCTATTGTATATCTATATACTGAAGGGAGAGATTAACGATTCTCCAAAGAAATTACCACTTATAGATAAAACTATCGGAAGAATACACAATACACAACATATTCACCGTTTTGTTTTGCGTCTGCACACAGTGGGCAATTTTCAATAGGCACTTGGACTTTTAGCCTGCAGGCTAGAGGAAAACTTAAAAGGGCGTTTTCTATAGGTTATCTTGTGTACTCTATTTAATCGAATCCTTTTCGAATTCTAAAAAGGTTTTCTAAGTGGTTTTCCAGAGATTCGATCTCTAGAAAACCACTTAGAAAAGCTTTAAAAAACTCGAAAACAATTGCATTGGATAGAGAATCATCGATAACCTATTGCAATAGTGTTTAGACGATTTCATCTGTTGATAATTTCAAATTGTAAAATTTCAGTCAAAAATCCCTCCCTATACGCACATACAAGAAACAAAGGTATCAACTAAATTCAAAATTTTCAGTACAAACACGGCTGAATTATACACGATTCGACGCAGTTTTTTGCGTTGATTTCAAATATATTATTGGTTTTTAATTTCAATATTCATGGGCTGAGATAATCCGGATTTATCTCAAAAACCAAGGATTTTTGGAAAACCTGTATCTCGGTCTAGAAACATTTTCGCTATTTTTCGCTAACAGCACACAGTGGGCAATTTTGACTAATTACGTGGACATGAGTTTTGAAAGCAGTCCAAAAGTATCTAAACCATTTTTCTACAGGTTTTCTATGACGCTCTTTCCAACCGAATGGTTTTCGAGTTTTAAAAAAGTTTCCCAAAAGATTTTTCAGAGACCGGATCTCTCCAAACCACTTCAAAAACTTTATCAGAACTCAAAAACCATTCCATTGGAAAGAGTATCGCTGAAAACCTATAGAAAAATTTTCGAGGACTTGGTATACCATCTGTGAGACAGATTATAAAGTACAGCAAATTGATATTTATTTACAAAATCTTGTATAACATGAGCTCTGTAACAGATACTGAAGATTTTTCCACAAAGTTAAAGCAAAATCTTAGTTTTCCATCACCTCTACCGAAATGATTCTCTGTCGAATACAGACGTAATATTATCTACATGACAAGGATGCATTTAGGATTCTGTTTTCTTTATGCGAGCCAATACAAGCGACATTTTGTACCCATCTTTATGTCAGACTTGCATCACTCTCGAAACAGTGGAACATTACTTCTTACATTGTACACGCTTTGCCCAAGAAAGACTGCAAATGCTAGCCAACTTCTTATTAGTTACAAGCACAAATACTTACTTACCCCAGTATACAACAGATTTTAAGAGAGTGAGAACGCAAAACGTTTTGCTTCATAACTCATCATTATTGTATCATCCATCTTTCTTTAGAAATTTTATTCGTATATAGAAAATAATCATTACAATATTTATTATAATAATTTTTTCATGCTTTTGCTCTTCTCTTTCTTTTACCTTCATGAATACCATCTACATTTTCGTTTTTTATGTGCACGTGTTTATTGGCAACATCAAGTTTTGTACCTAGGAGGAAGAGTATTTTCTATAGTACATTCCTCTTTAAATAAATAATGGTATATATATCTGTAAAATAATTTTATTTTAAAACAAAGACATTTAACATATAATAAACTAGACTAAATTTCGACTATGAAATAGACTTGATTTACAAGTATAAAATAAATATATCTATCCTTTGTTCAAAGATGCTATAAATACATTTTAACTACATTTTTTCTGGATTTATTTTGACTCCTAGAAATGAGTATAGTGCAATAAACAAATAAGAGACAAATGGCAAGAGATAAGCTTTTGCAATACTATGGGTTAACTCTGCAATAAGACCCATTAATGGTGTTAACACGGCTCCTCCCACTATGGCCATCACTATGATACTTCCTGCTATTTTCGTTGTTGAACCGACTAGTCCTTTTAGACCAATAGCAAATATAGTGGGAAACATAAGTGACATAAAAAAGCTCGTGCAAAATATAGATATCATTCCAACCCAACCGGGAAAAAATACGCCAATACCAACTAAAACACAATTAATCAAACTATATAAACCCATGAGAAGATTTGGTCGAACAAATTTCATTAAATAGACTGAACTGAATCTTCCCACACCAAATGCAGCCAACGTTCCTGTTAACCAATATCCAGCAACTTTTTCTGGAATTTTCGTATTATCTTGAGCATATTGAATAAAATAACTCCAAGTACCAACCTGGGCACCAACATAAAAAAACTGAGCAATTACAGCAAATATGAAATTGATACGACAAAGTGAACCAGATTTTGATGATTTATTCTCTATTTGGTCATGATAAACAACATTTGCTTCATCTTTTGTCACTGGAAATTTTGTGATTAAAATGAGTATTGCCCAAATAAATGTAATAATAGCTAAGACTACGTATGGATTTATTACCCGTAACGTTTCTTTTCTTAAATAGGCATTGTATGTTCCATTGACTTTCATTGAATGAACTTCTTTTTCCGACAATTCAACACCAGAAAAAATGAATAGTGTGCCAACTAATACACCGGTGATAGCACCTAATGGATTGAATGCTTGAGAAAAATTAAGACGTTGTTCTGATGTTTTAGGATTGCCTAGTTGAGCAATAAAAGGATTTGCTGCTGTTTCTAGGAATGATAAACCACTCGCAATGATGAATAATGCAGCCAAAAACACTGAATATCTTCCAATAAGAGCTGCTGGCCAAAACAATAGTGCTCCGACGCCATACAGAACTAGACCGGTCACAAATCCCGCCTTATATCCGGCTTTTTTCATTAATAAAGCAGCTGGTATTGCCCACAAGAAATATCCCATGAAAAAGGCAGACTGAATAAGACCAGCTTGGAATCTTGTGAGAACAAACGATTTTGAAAATTGACGAATCAAAACATCGTTGAAACTATTAGGAACACCCCATAGGAAGAATAGAGCTGTAATGAGAAAAAATGGTACCATTTGACCAGAAGGAAATATAGCGTAAGATTGCTTTGAGACAACAATTTCATCCGCTTTCAACATCGGTGTTGTCACTGATACTATTTGACTATTTGGCCGTGAAGGTGTCCTATTTCCTTCAATCATTTTTACCAATGCTAGAACTCGTATATCCGTCTTGTAAACCTCATCAAACTCAATATTTGTCAATGTTTTATTTTTGTCTAATGTTTCTAGCAGAACTTCGAATGTAAAATCTGTTACTGGACCTTGAATAATAAATTCTCTCAGTGTATGATTATTTTGTAGACAATCTCCAATCACACGGGCATCATTACGAGATAATTCAACATTGGATAATGTTAATTTTTTGATATTTGAATTCTGTAGAATGAGCTTCCAATCCTGAGGAGATATCTGATTATCTTCTTTGATAGTTACACTGATTGGACGAGACGCGGCGTTTACAGTATTAGAAAATGTTTGACAAACATTTGAATCAACAAAATTCATGTGGGATAGAACGAGTTCATCGTTAACGATTTTGAACTGAGACGACATCGGGATGCTGAAATATATAAATTTTAAAGAAAATATTATTTATTATTTATTTGAAACAATGATCAACAATACTTTTCTTAACGTGAAAACGACTGTGGTTTTCAATATTATGTAGTTAAGACTTCGGGTCATCTAAATTTTCACTCGACAGATTCCGCTTGGACTATCAATCGTTTTTACAAGTATTTGAGAAACTCAAGCAAAAACAAACATCAGAAGGAATGTGTGTTGACACTATACGAATAGCAAACTATTATGGCTCACCGATTGATTATTACTGACTAATAATTATTAATATAAATTTAATAAATGAACTAACACGAAAAAAAATCCTGTTTAGATTCGAGAATTCTTTGTAGTAATCGAACAAAGAATGTATCCTCAATTGTATCAGACTCTACCATTGTAAAATAAAAAGTAACGAATCTAAAATATACATAAACTAAGCAACAAAAATTGAAGAAGAATGGAAAGAAAGGTTTCGGTATGATATCTTATCTATCCTCTCTTTTTTTTCACATATTCATCCCACTAGGAGTATATCCTAGTGAATGTACTTGGTATACAAATACTTGGTTACTTGATGAGTACTTGGTAAGTATGTGACAAGTTGAGCACTTGAGCAAGAACTTGCCAAGTATCGTTACTTGACTTGCTTCAGCCTAGTACTTTGACTAGTTAGCCACCCTTTTCTTTTGCATGGATCACTTGTATATAAACACCAGAATATCAATCGTTATATACTTATAAAATAAACTTATATATTTCTACTGAGTTGAACAAACTACTGTAGTAGCCGTGCATGTATTTGTTCTAAAAAGTACGGTATGGGTGCAGAATCCGTACAAAATACAAAATAAAAATAAATGGAAACAAGAAGTTGACTAAACTTTTTCAAATAAATGTACTTGCATTATGTCAATCAAATACTTACGTTTTATTTGGAAAAGTTTACAAGTACTATTCTCATTACTTAACCCAAGTACTTGACTCAAGTACATTCACTAGGGTTAACCAACTAAAATATTAGATTCGATCTTTCTCAACATTAGATATGAACCTTCATCTTAACGAAAGTTTCTCTTGGAACCAATTCTATAACTGCTCTTAGTAGACTTTTAGTGAGCACAGAACTGAAGTAATATATAAGTTATTAACACTGTCTATTCTGCAGGTCGAAGCAATGTTTATTTACAGAGAAAAGTGAGAGAATTTGGTAAAAGTAGGGAAAGTACACTGTTTTAGCTGTGAGAACTATGAATAAATAAAAATGATCAAATCACGAAGGATACTCTACTATCTTGAATTCTCATGCTGATAGAGTTCAAAAAATAAAAAACCATTTTTTTTATGAGTAGTAAGGAGTGAAGGTCTTTTATTTCTTGCTAGGTATTGTTCGAGTCTTACCTATAGTGAGTGTCTCGAAATAATGTAAGTGCTGTTACTATGCTGCATAACTATGGGAATAATTACTCCACGAAGCATTTTTTTCGCATAGTTTGAAGGAAAAAGAACGATTTATAAAAGTATGTGTGATGTGAGTAGCGTATGTTGTCAACGATAAGAAAGGAAGAGAGAGGTCATTAAACACAATAAAAAATCGAAAGTAATTTTATGTTTCGCGCCCTGTTTATCTGCAATGATTTACTCGCTAAAATGGGAGCAACTGAAAATGAAACATTCCCGCATTATTTAGAGAATGCGGCTTATTAATATCGTTATAATTTCAAGATTAAAAAATATGTTAAAATGACTATGGATAACGAAAAGAGCTAATGGTGATCATCAGAGTGAACAAGAAACCGATGGGTTAGCTCTACTTTAATATTGTTTTGATGTATTCAACGGCTGTTCATGTGGTTAGTGATGCTCATATGGATATTGTTATTGTGATATGCTCGAGTGACGATTTACTTGAGGTGAAAAATGCATATGTTGTCGAGATGAGTTATAGTCGTAATATAGAGCTTGTTGATATTGTACTGGATAGATTTTTCGTTTTGTAACTTTATTCTTGTAGATACAGTAGATGATAATATAAATAATATTTAGAAAAAAGCCGAGAGCAGCAACACTCAGTTGTATTATTTGAAATAAAAATGTTGCTTGAGATATCGTATAGGTACTAAATGGACCGAATGAGTCAAAACCAGTTAAAAAATTTTGTTGTAATGAATAACTGAATATCGATGTTGAATTTGAATTTGATTGACACGACGATGTTAAAATACATGTCGAAGGTAAAATGATAAAGACAACATTGAATGAGATCAATGTTACACAAGCAACGAGACTGATGATAGTGATGACCAATGCGCGAGTAGCTGCTGATCGATTTTGACAACAGCAGACTGTAAAAACAAAAACAAAACCGTTGCTAATAATGGGAAAAGTAGAATAACAAACAAAATACAAGGACCATAATGGCTCGTTAATAGAATAGAAAATATATTCTTATAAATGATAAGCCCACCTGTTGTAAATAATGCTATTGCACTAATTATAACCGATATACCACACCAAAATCCCGCAAAAACATTTGCTATCCAGAAACTCGCGGCTATGCTTCCTAGACCACTGGCAATTAATACTAATCCTGCTAATAATTCAATGACACCTAACATAAGAATAAAACATCCTGGCCATATTGTTCTAAATGTGGGAGACATATTTTAGAAATGAGTTGGTTCGAAATATTGATCAAGATGTAATGGAACGTTTTTTATGAGCGTTATTAAATGGATCAATATGTATCGAGTATTAGATCAATGAGAAAAAAAATGTTTTTTTGAATACGCAATTAAATGATGAACATCAAAGAAAAACAATCGTCACTTTGCATTTTCTCTTTTACAAGTATGCGACACTCATTACATGATGTGAACAATGAAAGTAGTATATTTGTTTTTTAGAAAGTATTCTTCAACAATTAGAAGAACGAAGAATATTGAGACAAAACAACAATATGAAGTAACAAATAAGATTCAAAAAAAGTATCTTAAAAAAGTGTTAAATGAACAAAATATTTGAAATCTTTTAAAATTGTTTGCAGGACTCTTCTGTCATTACATTAGAAATAGCAGTTTTTTTTCACAGAGGATTCTAAATATGAAGTACAAATGACATTAGATTATGACAATGTTTAAACGAAGATATTAAGGCTATTGCTGGATCTCGACGATCGATTATATCGATAGTACGTTAATATCTTAAACAGATAATTCTATTATATGAAAATTATTTTAATCTGCTGAGAGTAATTGTCGAAAATCATAAGTTTTTGGCTTAAAGTTATGATTTAGAAAATGGCAAACTATTTGATAGAACAAATCTGTTCTACTGTAAACACAAGCATCGGCTGGTTTCAATACATACCCCGTACTATTCATTAGTAACATCAAATTACTCAAAACTACTGTCAATCCATAGCAAAACTTCTGTCAAATTACCTTATTCTATTCTACTAAGTTTATTAAAAACAGAAGAAAAAAGACTATTGATAGAAATTTTTTTTTGAAGGAATCTACAACTGAGAAAAACCATCAATTGACACATTCAAATGGTAAAATCGTATTTTAGCTATTGAATAGAATAGACGGTAATAAATATTCGATGCTTTCATATGATATTGCGTTTTAAACTTATGTTTGAATTCATTCAATTATATTTTTTTGTTTTTTTTTGATAATTCGGTTCAGAAGTGTAATACGTGCTGTATAAAGATGTTATAACATATGTGATAACAACTACATTGGCTCGTTAATATCATAATCTGAAAAATAGTCAGCAAAAGCAAAAGAAATACGAGAAACTTAGATAAGATAACTGACAGAGAAAATACATCGGCTTTGTTACATAACTTACCAGTGTGAAATTTCATCACGTTTCCTTCTACACCTACAACAGATATTTTTAGACCAAGGTTGCCGCTATCGAGTATCGGAAGAGTGGAAAACATTCCCGAGAAAATCAGATAAACAAGAGAAGATTTTTTTTTGTTTGTTTCAAATGCGTATTTGTCAATGACTAGAAGATTTGTTACAGATATTTAGCTTATATTTTAATAAAACAGTAAAAAAATCAAAGTAGAAAGTCAAATAACATAAATAATTTAAACAATTGTTCTCTGTTGTATGATGTAATTCTATTAAAAACAAAAATGGTACTGTATGCAGCCAGTAGACGGCTCGAAAAACCAAAAAGATCTTCAAGCCTTTGGCAGACCGGCGCGGAATAGACTATCCCAGAGCGCTCGAAATCTAAAATCGACTCTCGACCTGTTGTGTATGTGGCTTCACAAGTTTAACAGTTAAAAGCAATTTTTTCTCATTATTATAGTTTTTCATGTTTTATTTCACTAGTCTTGTTCGATGAGCAACGACTCCATACGTTGATGTATCTGTCGAGTCAATCTTAGATATGCAATTTTAGTTTTTCAACGATTGGACTAGATGACACCTGTTGTGTATGTGTTTTTTAACTTCCGACAAAATAAATATCATCACCAACACTTCTGAAATAGACAAAAATATTTTTGAAACAAAGAGCTCTCCCGCTGTCTCTATGCCAAAAAATGAGAACGGTGGCGATACGCATAATTAGACATTTCTGTATTCTATAGTATATCAGCCCTCCCCCCTCCTCAGTTATTTTCAACCACTGTCATTCCAAAGGTGTAATAGTACTAAAAAATATCTCTACTAAAACACTATTATCAACGTACAGGTTTGGATGAGACCTGATTTCAAAAACAAACATCCCTCATTAGTTCGAAAGCAATATTTTTTTCTAAAATTGATCACAATGACCTGATACTACAAACAAGTCTCTCTTTCTCTCCTAGTAGGTGCAGTGGCAGTCAATCTATTAGTATATGTGTCAGTGACGTGTATCTTATTTTTCGGATAAACATAGAAGGTACGGAAGGGGTAATAATAATCTTTCATCAAGATTCATTAAGATTATTTTTCTACGTATATGTGTGCGCATTTACTTTCGTCTTCTTGGATTTGGTTTGCTAGAATAACTCATAAATATAATCTTTAGGAATTATCTCTTTTTTTCTTCTTCTATTTCGCTTATATATGTGCACAGCTATGGAAAAAAATATAATGAAAAATAATATAGATCATAAGAGTTGATGGATTAGGAGAATGGTAATATAACGATGGACATACCATTAACATCACTCCACTGTTAGTTGTTGCATCATCTCTGTATATCCTCTCGTTTTTTCTAACATTAAACATTAATAATTTTGACAAAGACATATATAGACAGACTGACTGCTAAATACCAACTATTTTCACAGGTTCGTAAACTACATTCGTTTTTTTTTTAACTTCAAGGATAATCAAATCTACTTGTGTAGACAAGTTTGTGCAGTATATTTTTTGCCATACAAAAGGCTGAGGAGTAATTACGATCAAATTATTCGTATAGTTTCTCAGATATTACCTCATTATATGAGTTTCATTCCATCATTTTAGCTACTAAAAATGGTCTCGAAAGGAAAGGATTGTGCAATGGAAAACTTAGAAAAGTCCAACGTTGCCTTTATTGGCAAATTAGCCGATGCTAAGAAAGAGTGGATTTCATCATCGATACCACCTATCGATCATTATATTCTTAAATTTGATCAATCCAATTTAGTTACACTTCGTGGAAGAATTTACGAAAAAATGAAACAATTTCAATATCAACAAAAGGGTAAATGTACTATCTATCCACAAAAAAAATGAAGTCAGTCATTTTTTTACGAGCATTTGACTAACGATGAATAGATAGTTGCGATTTTCATGATAAATAACACTACCACTGCCATTCTGTTGAAATCTCTTTTTTAAATAGCATATCTCACAAGCTTTCTGAAGACAACGTTTTTACCCTCTAATTTTTTTAAAAACAATCTGAAATATTTAAAACATGCAAAATTCTAGTCTTTATATCGATTAACCTTATGTATTAGTTGCACTGAAAATGAACAAAAAACTTAGATTATCAGGCATTCTAAAGTTTATTTATCTTCAGAAATAATGAGAAAACTTAATAAACACAAATTTTGAGAAAAAGTCTTTTATTTTTATTTTTGATTAAGCAGATATAAAAAAGCATATCTCGCTGAAAACTCAATTAACTCTATGTGAGGCTCCCATAAAAATACACCACTTTGAACTTCAGTTTCTTATAGAAAAATGTGCCAAATTCTGAACTATAATATGACAGAAATTAAAACTTTCAATCTATGTCTAAGAAGGTGTTGTTTATAAAAATGACCGAATACTACTTACTTGGACGCACAGTAGCGATGTCAGCTAATGTTATCGTCCAATGTAAACATTCTGTTTCCATTGATAGAAAAAATGATTGTGACTGAATTTGATTTCTCATTTATTAACCTTCATGTCTATTTAATACAACCTAAGTGTTCTCTGTTTTCAGGTGCCAAGGAATGTGTTTTGCCTGATGCAGACGATGTCGAAGCGGAACAAATTGCTGAGCTTATACCTACAAAACCAGTTGTGGGCAACTTATATTTGGCTTGTATTACCGATAATTTGGCTAAAATTGAAAAATTAATTCTTTTAGAACAAGAAGAAATAGATGAAGTCATTCGAAAAGCCAATGAAAGAAGGAAATCATGTTTGTGTTGATGATACAGGCAACAACTTCAAAAATAAGAAAACTACACATCATCGTTCCAATTATCGTTTGTATATTATTTATTAATAAAATGTGCATATTCCTAACAATATTCTACTCGATAGACTGAATACTTTTTACTCGTGGTTCGATTAAACTAACAAATCTATCCTATTTTGCTATCGTCCTTCTTATTTCTCTTTTAATATGAAATAGATTTCAGTGACTGATAAAGCAAATAAAATGCGCAAAACATTCAAAATGCATAAAATATATTTTCAATTCGAATTCATATTCTCGTCTTTTTTCTCTACTAATGTTTTTGGTATGATGATTGTTAATTTGCTGTTAGAAGGCTGGACAATAAGCTTTATTCTTTACTATCTTGATATATATTAAAGCCTGATGGCAATATGACATTCGATAAATGAATTCATACCGTCAAATAGTTGTGTAAAATAACATACTAATGAATGATGTTTTACATATGTACGCTAACTATGAATCAATCGACGTCTGTCACTGTCAATAGATTTAATGTTTATAGTAAAAATTCTTTCTATAAGAGTATGAAAAATTATAGCTAATTAAAGAATTTTTAGAGAAAAGAATTTCCATTGATATCTTTCAATGCATGGAACTTAACCTTTGTAATTGTTTTCCTTACAAAAATTCAATTTCTTTATATATTTTACCAAGCCAAGAATTTTTATCAAACGAAACTCATAAAATAAGAATAATTTAGATAAAAACAAAAAGAAAATAAGCATGCATATTTTTATTATCAAAATAGAATAGATTGACATGACTAAAGATCCCTTTCACTTTTTGATATTAATTTAGATTGTTCGACATTTATACGGCATGTTGACAATATAGTGATTATTTCTGGATCATAGAAAAATCACTCATCCAAAGTATATACAATGATTACAAATAATCAATTTCAAGATATGATTGACATCAAACAAACCAGAACAAAATTGTTCGAGAAAATGTAAACGAATGTGAATGTCTAACATAAGTTACTATCATATGGACAAACATTTAATGAAGATCATGAGTTTAATATTAAAAGATAACAATTTTATTTTAATTATTATCATTTAGTGAAAAATCAAGTCTAATATCATGATGGATACTATTAATATATGAAAGTAAACAATAAATGTGTAGGATTATTTTATAATCATAAAAGGAAAATATTATTTAGTTCAAACATCATGCAACTATTTACGACCAGATTGAAAACGTTATTTCTTTATCCAAAAACAGTATTTATCTTAAGCATTTGATCATCTTTCAAAACTCTACTAAAATTACCATATGGATTAAGAGTCCATATACAGACAACTTTGAAGATTATGTAAATATTGACTAGAGAGAATGAAAGGAAAAAAAAATACATATTTTGTCATTCAATATTAAAGTAAAAGACACCAACAATCAAGCAGACATAGAATAATTACAATAACGAGGTCATCATGAAAAACTATTCATATTCGATCAACTAACTGAAAAGTTCCAAAAAAATAGTTTAAATCACGCATAATGTTTTGTACTCTAATTTCTCTCTTTTAAAATCCTATAGTAACATGAAATTGAATTGTTAATTAATATGTAGAAGAATGGTATAACTTGTACTTCATTTAGTATCTTATGTAAATACAAAAGTGAAATTGGTCGATATTTGAAGTTTATCAGTAGAACTAAACAATTATTAGTAAAAGAATTTTATTGATATCAGCAATTGCGCTATGAATAAATATTCTGTTGGCAAATATTGTCCAATTTGAAATGAAAAATAAATAATTATTATTAATGATAAATTGAAATATATTCTCTCCCTAATTATGGATACAATGCAGCTAAAGAAAAGAACTTAGCTCAATAATCAGGGCAATAGCTAGAGGGGGGGGATTGGGAGACCGGTCTCCCCTTGACTTTTGAAAAATTGAATTTTTTTCACTGAATCCCGTCAGAAAAAGTTGCTAATTGATAGACTATCTCTGAAGGTAAAAAAAAGTCAATCCTTCCTTCGCAAAAATTCTGGCTACGGGCCTGTCAATAATGTAATGTCAATCAATTAAGCAAATAATACGTTTATTTAATAAGAAAATGTAAGGTATCACAAAAAGAAAAGATTAAGATTAATTCGAATATAAACCTTTGGCGAGTAAACACACTCGCACGTTGTCACAGATACAAATCATACCCTGATATCACACCGATCACAATTTTTCGTCATAAAAATCAAGATACTGTCGATGTTGTCCTTGAAACATGTTTTAGCGTATAATGAGATGACTATTTTTTGGACGTTTGTTCCACTCACTGCACGTTCGAGGAAAGGAGAATTCATGGCATCGAGAATTGTCTGCAGTGGCAACGGTTGCTCAATCTATCTAATAATCAGGTGATCAAAAGGATCAAAAGATTGAACGGACGAAGGAAGATCCCGAGATGACAAATCGCTTTCTCCTCGAAATCTACATGATTGTAGGTAATCGATGATGGTGATTCCGAATATTATAGTGCTTTGGGCTCTTGTAGATCCGGTTTTTCATGGTAAAAATTTTTTTCATCGAAGCTGATTTCCGATCTGTCTCGATTGTAGAGCATATCGAATTAGTTATGGGAAAAGTTTCTCACATTTATCGGACGTGTGACAGCGCTATAATATTCTCAAGCTTCCATTTATGTTCACGATAGTATTAAAGAAAACTGTATAGCACGGTCACATGTTGTCTGATAAGGGTGAAGAACTTTTCCCATAACTAACTCGATATGCTCTACAATCGAGACAGATCAGATATCAGCTTCGATGAAAAAAATTTTCACCGTGAAAAACTGGATCTCCAGAGCTTCAAGAGCCCAAACCACTATAATATTCGGAATCACCATCATCGATTACCTACGTTTAATGTAGATTTCGAGGAGAAAGCGATTTGCCACCTCGGGATCTTCCTCCCTCGTGACTTAAGGCACTTCGTCTGATGAGAATCTTGTAAAAATGAGTAAAGTGGACGTATTTTGTCTTGACTCAAGATCTAAAAAGCCCAGTCGGTTGAAAGTATAAAAACATGTAGGAAAAGTAAAATTCCAAGAAAAACTACGCCCCATATCAAGAATAATTCTATAATACAGCAATAGTATTTTTATTTTTACTCTATCTAACTTGAATAATGACTTTACCAAGGCGTTCAGATCTAAGTAGACGATATAGGAAATGACTTATATACAATAAGTAAGAAAAGTATGATGTGCAAAAAATGTCGAAAATTAAAACGCAAACGGACATGTTTGTGAGTATTAGACGAGATAGAATGTTGTATGAACACGTATTTCTAGTACTATGGATTATGTATGTTAAGAAAAATGACATATTTTTATTGTAATCCAAAATTTTAGAAAATGTTTTCATTTCTACTCATTTTATCTCGTCTAATAATCATTTCGAAAAAATAAAGTACAACAGAAAAACAAAAACAAATCAAAAAATATTGCACACATACACAACCAAAGACTAATAATTGACAAGATACGTCAAAAAATGAGACAAAAATAGATGAGGAAAAAAATAATAATTGCTTCATCATCATTAACGGCTTAGAATTCTTTCGGATTTTGACTTATTTCAAAAATAAAACGAACATTTGCCGATTCTATGCAATTCTTCTGTTTACTCGTATCTAATGTTTTATCAAATTGTAGACGCTGATTCAAATTTTGTCGAAAAAAATCTTCATTTAAACATATTTGTCCAAGAAAATGTGAATGTAGAATATTTTTTGCTTTAATAACGATTGTAAGTAAATTTCCTAATGAAGTTTTTGATGTCTGTAATTTTTTTCTTGAATAAAAAATCAACTGAAAATTCCATTTTGGATTTGTAGAATCAGAAGAAAGAGGTGATATTTGTTGTCGATTATTTTGAAATTGTACTTCAATGTAAGGTTTGTACGTGTGTATAACAAGAGGCTTTTTAGCCGAATAGATAAGATCAGCAGATTCTACATTTAAATGGACGACATAACGAACAGGACCACGAATTAAACACGGAAAGCACGAGTATAATGGATGAGGAGTGGGATACTCGAGTTCTAAAGGTGATAACAGATTTATTTCTTCAGTGTATAAACGAAGTTGAAAATCACCAATACAGTCTGGATCAAATGTACTAGGAATCTAATGAGAAAAATATAAAAACACTTTGAAATTAAAATATGAATTTTGTGTTTATACTTACAATAATATATTTTCCATAAGTTAATTTTGTTCTAGCAAATACATTTCTACAATTAATAAAACTGGAATGTAACAAAACAGGATAAAGTTGATGTAGACGATATTGTCGATTAGATTCACATTTCATAATTATAAATCCAATATACAAATTTGATACTTGTTGACCAATTGAACGTCGACTACGCTGTTCTACAAAAGAAAAAAATATAGAATAATCTTGAAAACTTTTTTTGCATAAATATGTCGTATACTATTGTTTCAACATGTTCCCAATATTTTGGAGACTTCGTTTTTCTTCCTGTTATAAAAAAATGAAGTCTAAACTACAAACACATACATTAGACAAGTTTTCTTCTGACAATATACTTCATTAAGAAAAAATTCAAAAACGAAATATCATGAAAATTATTCTCGTCACTTCCGTTCTCTATCTTGTTCGAAATGATTTTCTCTGGTTTAAGAATAAGTTCGAAGGAGGACTAGACTAGTAGACATATTTGATTACTTGATAAATACTTGGAAAAAATTGCACAAATATCTTCAAAATTATTCACTTGTCATAAAGTTTTACAATTACCTCTCCAGGATTACAACTCATAGTTTTACTGCTACGTACGAAGTACTTATTGAAAATACTTGTAATTTTACTTGATAAATACTTGTTAGATGAGTGAGGTACATACTTTAAAAATAAATTTACTTCTGGTAAAAAGACGAATACCGGATTTACTAAGCAAGTACATTTACTAAAGAGAGTTATTACATCTAAGAGTATTTGAAAAATTTCATTTTTATTCCCTTGACGAAAGTCAGGATTTTACGATTAATAAATTGTTTGTTTGTTTATTATTCGAAATTTTTGAAATGATTTTAGACACTATATTGGTTCATAGGTTTACAACCATTTTTCTTTACAATCTTTACATGACCCAAATGAAAACAAAAACAAAAATAAAAGAAATAAAGGAACATAAATGGAAAAATTTTTTCCTATCAACAACATCAGTACACAAAACGTCAAGAGATCGAGTGAAATCACAGATGAATATTAATTGATTTAGTTTTCGTGGAGAAATAATCGTTTGTCTGATGATCGTTAATAACCTCTTGACATTAATTATCAGTTTTTAGACTCAACTTTGGATCTCTATTCAATTTTAATCTCCAGGTTCTGATGACATCTCTACTGCAAGTCCAAAGTATTAGACGGAAAAAATCTCAATTTTTAGACAAACTGACTTTTCACGAGTGTTTAAGAAAATCATTTAAAAATAGTTTGTAAATTTTATAAGAAAATCAGGTCGATAAAGTTTTTCACAGAATATGTTTCATGTGTTTGGTTTCAGTAGGAGGTGATTATTTTGTCTCATTGATGAAAAATCTTTTTAATACGAACATGGAGACAAAGTGTTTGACAGAATGTTAGCATAAGCTGACATTGTCGCTAATTATTCCATGTGAAAAGCAGGAAGAAATCATATATAGCAATGTTTCCATCAAACTCAATTTAAGAGACTATCCTATACCACTGAAGAGGTGATGGATCACACATGACGGCCGAGTGATAAAATTTACCGTCGAGTTTTTGACTGAAATAATATCCAAGATTGTGGATTAGACAATTTAGCGTTAAATGGCATTTTTTTAACCCTGATTCAAAAAGACTCGCAGTATGGCAGCGCTGAGAAAGCGTAGATCTCTTATAGTAGTACTAAAATAAAAATTAAATTACTGTGTAATAATGATAATGCATTGATAAGAGTGGATTCATATACCATTTAAATAGGTGTCATTCGTACAATTGTCAAAATATGAGAATACTAGTAAATAGTAAATTATTTTTTACAAAGTTATCCAAAGGGTATTATTCAAATACTTTTTTCTTATTTGATAAAGCTTGTCAAGTTACTTAGCACAAAATAGTACAACCCTTTCCACATTATTTTCTCTCCGCTCTGCGGTGATTATGGGACTTCCTGCCATAAGATTGGGCCAATAGGATCCGAACGGGAAGCACTGTAAGCATCAATAAGATCCAACTGAATGTTCGCAACGAGATGGAATGTTGGATTCGTCTACTCACCGTCATCTACTACAGCATATGTTCTTTGATGAAATATTCATAGACGAACAATTTATTGAAAACGTTCTAAGTCGTTCAAAGTCGAGTAGTGGTTTTGGTGAGTGCTATAATAGTGCTAGAAAACGGTCATGATGATGGGGTCGGAGCAATCTGACATCTACAAATATCGATTGAATAAAAAAACACTCTTTTAAACTTCAATTTTCATCTCCGTTGCTTCATAAAGGAGTCCAGTAATTTTCGCAAATGACCTATCATTTTGCTTATTATGGAAAGTTCCATCTACTAAAATTTAAGTGAGTACCAATGTTTTACCTAAATTAATCAATAATTCGCGTTCTTCAGTAGTGTTTGTTGCTTGAATTTGAAAAATGTATTGTGGATTTTGTAAAAATGTTTGTCGATAATTTAAACATCCCCCGCATCGATCTGGTCTCGACCATTTTCCAATTACTCTTCCTTCATACCATCGACGTTGACTTCGACCCAAAAATGATGACCTTGTTTTTGTGTTCATTATGCAACACTGAACGATTTCATTGAAATAGCGACAAAAATCAACAAATTCCATCCTGTAAACAATAACATTAAAAATGTTAAGTGGTAAACTACATTAATATTTTGAAGAAAATGAACTTAATATCTGTTGTTTTCCTAATCTCTAGTAATTGACAACAAATTTTCTTTTTTTCAACAAGACATTGTTTATTAACTAACCAAAATTCACCATCTTCTTCAAATGTTAAGCCAAGATTTGCTCGATCTTTTTCTGTCAATTTTTTCCATTCAGCTGAACTAGAATCAAGAAAACACAGTTAAATTAAGAATTAAAAAACATATAGTTTAACCTACTTATCTGACCATGGACCATTCCACTCTTTTTCTCCCCCTGAAATATAAGAGAGAGAGAGAGGTATAATATTATAAATCGTACAGTATTTTTTTAGGAAATTACATGGATTTCTTAATCGAATCATTTGCAGAATTTCTTTTGTTCGTCCACCAATATGTATTAAACGTGCTAACAACGAGGGATTCTCTTTTATTTTAAAATTTCGAATTGCTGTTATAGCATACGCATGCCCCTTGATTAATCCACAAGATAAACGTTGTTCTACTTCATGCATATTTGTTACCTAAAATCAAAATATCATCGTTATGCTTTTAACGTTTAAAAAGATTATTATTTTTCATACTCACATTAATCGCACATGTTAACCACGATCCACGATCAAATGCTTTTGAAATAACTGAGAATAAGTCTTTCCGTTTCAATTCATCCCATGAACAAATGGCTAAAATAAATAAATTAGAAAATGATGATTTAGTTCTCGTTTAAATTATTTATCTTTAATTTACGATCAATGGACAATGTTTCACATATTCCGCCTGTGAAATCGATTAAAGCCTCTTGTAAATTTCCACCTTCTAAATTCTCATAACAACCAGATAATCTAAAACATCGAACCAATTGAGTCTTATTATTGAACTTCTAATATTTCTTTCTTACTTGGCATAGGCTTTTTCTAATAATGGTGCAAAAAATTCTTTATTATTTCGAGATTTTGAATAAATCAATTGTCCATTTATTGTCGGTAGTCTATCATCGATGACAACATCTATTTTTTTGTCAAAATCGTAAAATCGAAATAAAAATAGACCACAGTAGCCTTGTTCTTGATTCCATTGTTCTTGTTTCTCGTAATCGGGTAGAAGTTGTTTCCATTGATTTTTAACCGTTGCCAAAACACTCATTCCAACGACAAACCAACAATTTCCTAATTGTCCTTGAATAACATCATGAGTAATACCCAATTTAGAGTTTGATACAAGACGAGGATTTGAACATAATTCCTAAAAATAAATTAATTAAAAAATTCATATATTTTCAAAGAATATTCATTTCTAAAAGGTTATTTCATTAAAAAGAAAAAAAGCACTCACCCATGGTCTCTTCCATTCAACATTAGCTAAAGAAGATTTGGAATTAGTATTCTTTTGTAATGATTGTAAAGAGGCTGGAAATTCTTGATCAATAAATAATGTTTTTGACTGTTGACATTGGCGACGTATTCTCGAATATGACTGAGATTTAAAATAAGAATGATCAGTAACCATTTCTACATCTAAAGTATAATGAAATTTAAAAGTTGAAAAAAATCTGTTGGTAAAAATATCTGACCAAATGTTACGATATTTATTTAAAGAATGTAGCATTTTTGTCGATCCTATGTTTCTTGATTAGAAAATCCGTCACAAATGTTGTTGTTGATGTTGTTGTTTTTTATACTGTATCAATGAATTCTATCGAGTCTATTCGTCAGTAGTAAGAGATGCATGAAGAATCGTCGTTCACATTTATTTGAAAAGCTCGAGACAAATTATACTATTTACTCTGCAATCTTTTCGTTCATCACATACAAGTATAAATAGAGTATCGTAGAATGATCGAACTGATGTTTGAAATTTTATAGTAACAAAAAGTATCAGAAAGTAGTTAAATAGTCTAACTTATATATTTCTATCTTATTTCGACATTCTACTTGTTATCAATATAAAAATACATTTACTATCACTAGCTTTACACAAATAGAGAAAATAGATAAAACAAACAACAACAATAATGAAAAAGAAAACAAGTTATGAGATCAAATAAATTAGAGCTAAAAAAGAAGAAAAGAAGAAGAAAAAAAAGAGAGATTAAAAAAGAACTATTTTCGTCCGGTTACAAAATATGTAGTCATTTTATTTTTGCCTTTTACATCAATTTCTCCTCTCGGCTCAAATATATATCGCTCATTCAATTTGTCTTTAACATTTTCAGGAACTTGAATAGAATTTTTTTCTCCAGTTGAATCCATCCTTGACGCAACATTCACCGTATCACCCCAAATATCGTAAAATAATTTTGTTGTACCAATAACGCCGGCAGTAACCGGTCCATAATTAAATCCAATTCTTAACTCAAATTTAAAATTAAGAAGAGATTCATTGAATTTTTCCATTGTCTGTTGAAATTGAAGAGCAAAATCTAATAAATTATATATCGGTTCTAACCTGTCAATAGATTCACCTGTTAAACAAAAAAAACAACAATAACAGTCAATAGATTAAAATATAGTATATAAATTTACCTTGTAGTCCACTAGCAGCCATATATGTTGGACCAATTGTTTTAATTTTTTCAATTTTTTCAAATTTTTTATTTAAAAGTAATTCTTCAATATCACCATAGAATTCATTTAATACTCGTGAATAAAATTTACCACCTTCATATTGTTCTTCATACATATTATGAAAATTCATTAATGTAGCAAATAATACACCAACACATTCATGATTTTTTGAATATGACTTATAAATTGTCAATGGTTTAATAACATGCTCTGGTAAAATATTTCTTAATAACCAATCAGCTCTTTCACGTTCTTTAATAATTTCAAGTTGTTGTTCACTCGATTTATATTCAATATAGTATAATTGACGATGTTTTAATTCTAAATGTCGACTAATCATATTCACTAATATAAAAGCTAATAGAAGATGAAGACATAATTCATAATTGATGTTAATGAATGTAGGTGTATTTGTGGTAATTGTAGTATTTAATAATTGAAAAGACTGCTTATTACCTAGAATAGGAAAATGAAAAAAATATTAATTAAAAATTTACTTATAATTTTCATGAATGACTTACTTTGCGTATATGTGTGATTATGACACATAATAGCGTATGTAATAATAACTATAAATGAAAGAATAAGTTTATATAGATGATTAATCATTGAATACATTCCAAAATGGATTGTTAAAGTTATAAATAAATATGTTGTCAATATATTCGATTTAGGTAATAGAAATATAAGAATAAGTGGAAATAGTAGATAAAGTGTAACAATAAAATGTCGAATGAAAAATGATCGATAAAGAAATGTTTGTTTTTCTCTTTCTTTTAACCGGGTAAATTGATATTTAGTAATACATAAGTAACCGATTCCAAGTACACAAACAAATTCAATAGATAAAAGTATTAAAGATAATATAAGCCACAATTTAGTTACAGTAGGCATGATTAATATTATCGAATAAATAAATATCAGTAGAAAAAGAATAAATGATATTAAAGAATCGAAAAAAAAATTTAATAAAGGATTTGAAAATGCGAGTGGGGGCTCATGATGTTGATCATTAACAGGTGCTGTTAACGAATGATGATAGACAATTGAACGCTGATAATCAGATTCAAGTTTTTGATCGTTAAAACAAAGAGTAACATATGACATTGGAATTTGAAGTGATTGAAGTAATTCACGTTCACGATTTTCATCAAATGCCGTTGTTGAAACACTTGATTCACCACCCGTTGTAGATACAGTATTACCACGAGGAGGATGCAATGTTAACATTGTTGAATCGGATACAGTCGTAGTAGGATCCAATGGAATCATGAGTGATGTGGGTGCAGCATCACCTTCAACCAACGTATTTACGCGTACACGATTGAATTCTTCAAGTAATGGACTTGTTACATTTATTTGTTCATTATAAATTTGTTCTTGATTAGCAATAGCGGCAGCTTCTGTAGCAGCTTCATTTAATGGAACGGTAATTGATACACCTGTTGCAACCTAGATATCAATAAACACAAATAAGACAAGATTTATGTAGGTTTTTTTAAGTATATTAAATAAATTACCGCAACGGCCGCAGCGGTTGCCACAGTCATTGGTGGCGGTTTACGCGTTATTCGATACAGTAATTGACGTTTTTTAATAAAATATGTAGGTATCGGAGGAGGCGTCGGCAACGGTTCTAAAATATAAGAGAAAATATAATAAATTATAATATAGATTCTAGAATTGCTCATTTTATTTAACTTTTGTATTTTTGTACTTTATAGGATAATGATATAGGTCTCCTGGTTCTACATCATATTTATTTCTTAATAGTTGGCACGTTTTCTCTGTTATGTGAACATAACCTAAACAAAATAAGAGTATTAATATAACACAAAATAATCGGTATTAAACCAAGATTTAAGTAAACAAGGTGTCTGTCTATGTGACATGCAAAATAAAGTAAAAAAGAATCGATATTCTAGAGCAAAAATTGCTAGCTGCTGAATATCAATCTTAGGTGTCTATTGTAAGTAGTGATTGTATGTGAGAGAAACAGAGAGATCTGTTTTTCTGACATGCATAAAAACAGTCAGCTATTATAAAATGAAAAAAAACCTAATGTACAGATAGATGAAAGAAAACACCTGTGGACATCTAGAATAAAAAACCAAAAAAAAGAAAAAAATGATGAGTTTTTCATATACCAATAACTATCGATAGAAAATCGCTTTTGTTAGAACAAACTATACGAGTCAGTAACGAGCATTAGTTCATAGCATAAGCAAAAATACGTAACATTTTTTATCTGACTGAAGTTCGTTTAAATTGCAGTACAGCTTTTTAATAGCAGCGATTCAAGAATTTATTTTTTGTTTTTTTTTGGAGAAAATAGAAAAATTTCGTTAGGAAAGAATGAAAAATCTCCGTCAATTTTTCTGCGTAAATAATTAGGCGAAATTATCTTCTGGTAGAGTACACCACTGTATTTGGTTTTTTTTCATTTTACTCTTCATTTAATGTTTACAAACATTGTCTCAAACGAATTACAAGCTTTGATCGAGAGAAGTTTTGAAATATATGCGTATATAAAAGAAGTTTTTGGACAAACTGCAGAATTAGGAAAATAGACTTAAACCTAATAAAGCCGAGACATATTGCTTTTCTATAAATTTGTTCTTCTCTTATATAATGTTTTACAATCTTTGTCATTTTGTCTTTGACAATTGTTAATTGACAGTTATTTGAATAATATGTTCTTACCTGGCTTTCCACTTGATTCCATTTTATTTGCTAACGTAACATCATTTGAAAATATATCAAATTTAAACTTAATTGTTCCAATAATTCCACAATTTACGGATCCTGAATGTACTCCTACACGCATATTAACACTTTCATTATTATCTTGATCAAATTCCTCAATAGCATTTATCATTGATAATCCCATTTCAACACAACATTGAGCATGATCTGAACGTGGCTCAGGACATCCACACACACAATAATAACAATCGCCTGTGAAAAACAAAAGAATTTTAAATTTAAAAAAATATTAGTTCTATAACTAATTTTCTTACCTAAAGTCGCTATTTTTTCACATTTCATTCTTACACATAATTCATCAAATCTTCCATACAAATCGGCTAATAATTTCACTAATTCATCAGCAGTTTTATTCGATGACATATTTGTGAAACCGACAATATCAGCAAATAAAATCGATACATTTTCCATTCGTTCAATATGTAAAGGGCGAAAAATTTGTACTGATGGATCGTTTTGTGTGTCTGTTTCTGGTTGATTCATTAATGGTAAAGCATGTTTTTCTCCATCTTGTTGTTGAGATTGAGGCGGAGGAAGAGGAGGTAAAGACTGAGATGAACTGGATTTTATGTTTTGAATTCGTTTTCGAAAATAATCAAAATCTGTTTGAATTTCACGAGCATATTTTCGTGGCATCAAAGAATCAATCATCTTTGAAATTAATTGATGTTCATTTAATAAATATGAACGAATATCTCGATCTAAATAAATATAGAAATATGTTAGACAGTTAATTCGTAACCTTCTGTATCTGTCGTTGTTGTTTGTTTTTTCTACAAAAACTTTTTCTTTAACAAGTCAGATTTAAAATATGAATTTTTCATTGTTTTTTTATTATGTAGTAATTCATACATACTTTGACATAATTTGAAAAACGAATTTCTGTTTTGTGCTTCCAATATAATATTTAAATAGATTCCTGTCATATGTACACATATATGAAGTAACAATCTGCCTACTATTTGAGTTTGATAATAATGATAATTGAATAATTCAAATAGTAGAGTAATTGTTAAATTGATGGGTAAACACAAATAAAGTGGAATGCATGATAATGTATAAATTAATATAATAATTGTATATGTATATGTAAATTTGGTAATATGTGTAAATGTTGAATGAGAATAATGAAATGTAATTGAAAATGTTAATATCAAAAAAAATGATATTGAACATAGACTAAGTAGAGTGAGATAAATTTGAGAAAATGTAACATGTTTTCGATATTTGCAATAGATTAAATATGCAATAATACACGATAATATATTACCAAGAAATAATCCTAATAAATATAGCCATGTATAGTTGTGAGAACGATGTTCCCGAATTACTAAGTACAATGACCATAGTAAATTATGTAAAATTAAATAGATAATGTAGAGTAGATAAGTGTGACGTTGAGTTTGTCTTAAATAAGAATATTGATATTCACATTCCAATGAGGAATCACGAAATCGAGCATATAAACAAGAAAATGTTGAAGATTGTTCAAATAATTTACAACAGAAAATTGTTTTATTCTTATTTAAGGTGATTTGAGGAGAATCAAATTGAATATTATCAATTGTAGATGGACGTTTTGCACCTAAAAACAAAAACAAGATAGAATATTATTATTATCAATTTGCATTCATAGGATATTTTGAAATAAAAGAGATCTCATTCGGGATGTAGTCGTAGTTATTGAATGTTGACGATGTCAAGTAGCCCAATCGTTGAAAAACTAAAATTACATATCTCTTAGATTGATTTGACAGACACATCAACGTATGGAGTCGTTACTCATCGAACAAGACTAGTGAAATAAAACATGAAAAACTATAATAATGAGAAATAATGAGAAAAAATTGCTTTTAATTGTTAAACTTGTGAAGTCACGATTCAAATAAATTGGCTTCTATTGATGAAATTTGATAGAAATCATCGGAGACCCAATTCTGAAATCCTTCAAGGAACCGTTCATCAGTTAAAAGCAATTTTTTTTCTCATTATTATACTTTTTCATGTTTTATTTCACTGGTCTTGTTCGACGAGCCACTCCATACTTTGATGTGTCTGCCAAATCACTTTTAGTCTTTCGGCAAGTTGATTTTGAGGCAACGTCAATGGAACACAACGGTTTACTAGTTGACGACTACACCTCTAGATCTCATTACGCTCTATATAAGATTAGAAACGCATCGATCTCAAGTGAAAAAATAAAGATCACTCTTTTCGCTTTTAAAAACCCGCCAGTTCCAACCATGGCTCAGTACGAGATAAGCTCAGAGTTTCGTGCCCTGTATCTTGTTAAGGGGCTAACGTTAGTAAATCAGCCGAAAAGTGCGTTGCAATTGGTCAAGATTTGATAAAACCTCTATTTTTATGCAAAGTTGAACAATTCCAACGCACTTTTCGGCTGATTTACTAACGTTAGCCCCTTAACAAGATACAGGGCACGAAACTGAACTTGTCTCGTATAAAGATGACAGTCATCTTTTCTCGCTTGAGACTGATGCATTTCTATATATAATTTCACTATTTGCTTAACAGAAACATCTATAGCAACTCTAGTCATTACTAATCAACTGAATACTAGCTATGACTTACCGCCCGCATCAGAACTTGTCATATCGTTTACTTTTTCCGAATTCTATATGTTTAAAATTTTAATTTTATGTTCACTTTTCCTCATTAATCTTTAAATAGAATCAACGTCTATCATATAATGAATAATAAATAGCATCTAAAAAGAAAAGAAAATCAATTTTTCTTAGATATCGTTGCTCGCTATAAACGACGATCAAGCAGAAAAGAGATCAAAAATAATAAAGAAAAAAAAAAGATTTTTCTTTTTAGATATATAAATATATATTTATATATATATATATACATCTGAATCTATACAAGCATTACGAAAAATATTCCGTATAACGGATGTTTGATTCTATATCCGGTAGGTGGGTAATACTAGACGGAAAATTTAATTTATATCACTGTTTTCAGCATTATTATAACTATAACTCTTAAATTTGATAATAAAATTTATGAACTGATCATTCTTTTAGCTAATACTTGTCGAATGATAAAGACAAATATACGTTAAATCTACAGAAAAAAAAACAATTTTCTACTAGAAAAAAAACAACTCAGTCACTCTTACCCTCTACAAAAAAATAAAAAATTTCAGATTGACACTGGTGAAACTGAGTGTGACCCTTCAAGTACACATGTCATGTCGTAGGGACCACTGACATCAATAGTTAGCCGAGTGTCGAACAAATATTGATTAGCTAGAAAAACTGTGTACAACAAGTAGAAGAATAAATATATCTGATAAGATTTAAAAGTTTGTAATTGTGAGTAGAAAATAAGTAGTACGTACAAAGCTTAGAAGTTAAAGGAAGATTTTTAACCTAAATTCTTAAGAAACTCATCATTATTTCTTATTTCTTATTTTTTCCTATCTATGAACGATCATACTTCTCAGAATTTTTTAACAGTATCTCTACTTATTATGTTACAGAATACGGAATAATGATGATGATCAGTTTTATTTAAACTTGACTATCGTTAACTTTTGACATTTATCTTTCCAGTAAAAATGATCTGTTTAGAAATGTTTTTTTTTTTTTTAAAAGATCTATTTTCTCTTTCTAGAGAACAATCCCATTTTTTTATATTCTAAAAAAATCAAATACATCGATCAAAATACAGAACCAACGAACGTTTTTTTGTTTTTCTTCTTTTTTTTTTCTATCGAGAAAAAAAAAAGAATAATTTTTATTTTTTTATGTTTCTAAAGTATTATAAAAACAAATATTAAAAGAAAATATATAATTCTTTCGTACTTTCAAGTTAAAAATTATTCAAGCACATAAGTGTTGATAGACATCTACTTAACTACTTAAGCACCTTATGAGGAACAACATAATCCTTAAGTAATATTTTAAACATACCATAAAATAATTTATTTTTGCAATATTTTTTTTAAAAATTCCCTAACAAGTCCGATCTCTATTAGTTTCAACGGTCAAAGAGTCTATCGGCGCTCGTTGAAAAATACATGTAAAAATGCTTTAACTGACCTAGTGGTAAATATTTCTTATTTATTCGTTTTTTTTTTTCTAGCTGCATTAATTAAATAATATTGCTCAATATATCTGCATGTATCATGTTTAACTTGTTATAAATGTCATGTCCTGGACAATATCATTTAGTTCCATCGTGAGAAACATATATATGCATCTAGATAGAATCACCAGTTGGTTGACGTCCAGGTTGACGATCGACGCATTATACCATGCGTTTTTCGGTACTTGTATCGTCTGTTTCGAACAATAGCTAAGCAATAAAATTTAAAAAAAAGCAGCATATTTCCTTGCAAAAAAATTATTTACAATATAAAAATATCGATAATAAATTTTACTAATATGCAAAAGATAAACCGTGCACGTGTAATATTTAACTGTGGTGGAAGTTTGAACTTTTTTTTTTTATTAAAATGATCAATGGAAATGACTAAATAATGCTCGATTTTCTCTAATATATAACAAAAAAATACATTTATTATGTCTATAATATTGTCTAATATCAACTGTTTGTAACAGGGAACATAGTTTTCTTCAACTAATAAATTATTTAAAGATAATATTAATATCACTATATCGACTATAACAAATAAATATTTAAAATTATCCGTTAAATTATTTCAATATTAAAAGTTTTGTAAAAAATAAAATTCTATTATACAAAAATAATCTAATATTATTTGATATGTCTAATTATTATTTCAAATGTGAATTATATTCTTACATTCGTATCTAATAAAAAATGAAAAAAGTAAAACAAAATAAATTAATATTACTATACTTATTTCATATTTTAAATTGAGATAATACATTTTTTTTTCTACACTATTCAAATGTTGTTCATTATGCGAGCTAGAGTACTATAATATGAAAAAAAATATTTCTCATCTTGTTTAGTATGCATTGTCGATAGAACTATTATCACAAAATGAAATGATTAAATTGATTAGAACATCTAAATCTCATACAACATTTATTGCATTATCAATAATAGGATTTAATTTGATGACAATATTGTTTATCATTTCTTTAGAATCATTAGATGATATTCTATTGATTTTGTAAAATTTTCAACAGCTAAATTGTTTGTTTATTTTCATTTTCTTTATACATTCATATATTGAAAGTTTTTACTTTCTTCTTCTTCCATGTATTCATTATTTTCAGAAGTTAAACATAGTCTCACATTATTCTCACATCGATTCATTTTCAGTACATCTTAATGTAATATAAAACTACGTTTGTAAAATAATGATTACACAATTCTAGTAGAAATTATTATTCATGTATTGTAGAGAAAATATGGAAATTTAAGACAAAGAAAACGGGCAACAGATAGAATCAGAACATAAAACCGTACTATTATTATAGTGAATAAATGGTAATAGTACACATGTTTAATTTCCATCGAAGAAAAATGAGTATTTATAACAGATTGCAATGGAAATTTTTAAATTAAAGTGTACTGTCAAGAGTGTATGCGACAGTCTAAACTAGAAGCGACAGATTCCTTCTTATCACTCGAAAACAACATGAGTTGGACATAGAATCAACTACCTTCTTCAGAAGAGATTTCTACCACCTTAAAAACATTTTAAACAGTGAAACATTTTCGTGATCTTTCACATTTTCAAAGCGAAATTTTAAACATCTAAAGTAAATTGAGACGTTTCAAGATCTGCACACTTCTGCGAACGAGAACTTCAAAAAAGTACCGGAAGGTCATCAGTCTTTGTCTTAAGACTAAAACTAGTTTATTCACGAAGTGTGAGAGTCATCAAAGAACCTGTAATAACAATGATTCGAGCCAAACTACAACTCAAGCTAAGCAACAAATGAGTGACGATAGGTAATGAACAAAATAAAAAAACAGACAAAAAAGGATGAGCTGGAAATAAATAAATAATTGAAAGATAGATAAAAAGTAACTAGTATGGGCTTTTTTGACTGATAACAAGGCTGAATTTTACTGAAATGGAGTTTTTTTTTTTGAAAGACGTTAAAGGAGAATAAGACATAACTGACTGTGGAAGTTTATTCTAGTCAGTGGTAGTTGACTAAAAACGTGAAACAGCTCCCAAACGACCATGTATTGTCCACTGGCTTTATCTTCTACACTATACAATGAGAAATGTCGCATATAGTACAATTATTCACTGAAATTTTGTCACATTGAACAATTCACCTTTGTACATTTTGCAAAAAAAACTAGCGTACACGTGCATTCAGTGATAAAATCTCATTAAAAGCACTGTAATCGATACGTAACATATCTTGGATAACATTAAAAGTGAAACATCAATTTTGATCCGTCTCCTGGTTTAAATAGTTTTCTTGAGCCTGTTTGAAAGGCTAACAAATTATTTTAACAATGATATGAAGGAATAAATTGAACAAATATTTATTTTTTGCACAATATGTAAGTACAAACAATAGTCTTTACTCATTGGTCACTAGGCCATAATGAGTCGGATTTACCCTTCACGTATAAAAAAGCAGGTAGACGTCGCTGATGGTTACTTGCTTTATAAAACGAGCTAGCAAGCTTAGAAAGAAAATAGATACAGTGATCCGTAGAACATAAATATGGCGGGTTGGGTAACGCATTTCGCTGGAAAATTCCATAAATCGGAATTGAAAGTGTAAATATTGATTTTTTTTTGAAATTTTTATAAAATGTTGTGATTGTGACAATATTTTACTGCATGGTCTTACAAGGTCTTGCCTCAAGATCGTTTAAGATCCTATCAAGGAGTGCTCTAAGTTGATATCTAGAATTTTTTCTCACGTGTTCTCTTATAGTCGCGATATGACACAGAATCGCGAAGCAATAACTGTCACAAATCCTATTTACCATTCTTGTTCTGTTTTAGACTTATAGTATAATGATAAGTTGAGTTGATATATTTAGTGTCCACTATCTACGACATCTATTTCACACTTTTCAAAATTCCACATATCAGAAATGAATTTGATTACACAAATCAAGATGAATCATAGTTAAGATTTTGTTGTTGCTTACGCGAATATATTTTAGAACTTTTTAATCAACTGTATGAGGATGTCATTGCAGCATATCTGGATTGTTTAGGATGAGCAAAGATTAGATAATACTTGCCAATAATGATAACTAGCTAGTATAATTCAATACACTGAATATAATCTACCTTCCCAGCTTCTTGGTATTGTTCGTCATTTTTACTCTATCGCTTGCTGGTCGCTTATCACATTTTTCTCTGTGTTCCACTTTTGACATAACTGTCTAATTGTTGCTTAAACATATAGTTTTTCGTTACAACTTGAGCAAAAAAAGCTCAATGGGCAAAACTACGTTGTTGTCTTTCTTGCATTCCATCTGATCTTTATATAGCCCTGATACTGATTCTGCGGTCCATATTTGGACTGAGCATGTAAATGATGCGTTACGGAGTTATGCTCTATTGGTGCTCGTTCACTCTCCCTTCCTTGCTCCTGTTCCAAAACTTGCACATCTTATCTCCATCTGTAACCGATGCTTGCGGAAACTAAAACGTCGTTACACTCTTTCTAACCTTGTTGAATTTCGTAAAGCAAGGAATCTCGTTCTCTCTATCTACCGTCGTGAAAAATCTTCTTATTTTCGCTCGCTCTCTTCTTTATTTTCCGATCCTCGCAAGTTTTGGAGCTTCTCAGTCCTTTCTACCTCAATCAGAAACTATCGCAGAACAAATTTTTTCGCCCTCCCTGTCCTGTCAGAAAATTACTCATAAAAAATTGTTGACCTTGACTGGCTGAGCTAGGCAATGCAAAAGAAGGTTTTTCTCATTAACCTATAAGACTGTATCCTCAAGAAACTCACCGCAAATACTGGTGTTTCTCATGCGTAACAGAACCTTTTTTAACCACAACGTACGCTCTGTAAGAAAGAAAACAGAATTGAGCGACCGCTGTTATCTTCGTCGTTCGATCTCAAAATTTTACTTAAAAAGAGGCTTGAAAATCTCAAAAATCAATCTCTCGCAGGGCAAATCAAGGAATTTCTTGTTGTCCTGTCCGGCAGGACAGGGCAGTGCTGTCCTGCGATGGTCTCTACCTCAATCTATGTTTCTGGGCTTCAATCTGCTCTATGGAAAATTGTATATGTTGTTCCTATTCGCAAGAAAGACGTTCTTGCCGATATTTCTATTACCGTCCTGTTTCCCTTCTTCCTGTTGTTTCTAAAGTGGTTGAACGTTCAATTTGCAAATTTGTTTCTTCTCATCTCTCTAAACATTCCTTTGTAAATAAATAATTTGGTTTTCATTCTAAACATTCTACTCTAGATGTCTTGTATTTTTATCTTTAACTGTCGTGTTGTGGTTTGATACAAGTAATTGTTTATTTTCCCTCTTGTCGTCTTACCTCTTCAACCGCCTACAGGGTGTGCGTATGCATGATTCTGTCTCTTCTCCTTCTCCTGTTTCTTCTGACGTTACTCAAGGCAGTGTGCTTGGGCCGCTTCTATTTCGTATTTTTAACAAATTTTCACTTCTACCCTACGAGAAACTCTTTAAAAAGCTGTACAGGAAATCCTGACGTTCGTTACAGAACGTAGTATGCGTACTTTATTCAAAGAGAGGAAAATCTTCATGAAGCTTAATATTTAATTAGCATATAGATATATCCGATGATTTTATGAGAATGTTAACCTCTTCCAATGGCATATCACATAAGTGTGGTATATACAAGATTCTTAACAGCAACACTGCTTTCTGCGTATTCCAACATAAAATATCTCTGTCGCGAGTGCTTCAAGAACGTTTTCATATTATGTCTGGAATTCATACTATGATGTTTTTTGTTCTAGATTGTTGTTCTTATCGACTGTACGTACATGATTCCCAAAGGAAAAACTGTTCTAGGGGTGTATCTCTTTCAAAAATTCATTTGGCCATTGTCAAAGGTAAAACATGTCGACTCAAATCAACAGTGATGCATAAGGAATAAATTTAGATAAAGACATGTTTTTTTTCTTTATTTTTTTAGTATTTAGTCCGAAATCGTGCTGCTATTGGGAAAATGATATCAAAAATTTTAAAAATAAAATGAAAACTAGAATATGTTCATCAAACAGGCAACAACAAAGTTTTTTCCCTAAGACAAAAATGATGTCACCAAGGTTCGCACGTTCATTTTTATCACGGCAAGATCGTGCGTTTGTGTACACGGAGTAGACTACTATTTTTCTGCATGATTTTCCTATTTAGTTTTTGTATGTGAAAAGTCAATAGTGCTAGTCGAATAAAACTGTTAAGAGTTCAATAATCATTTTCATTATCTGATTTTCAGATAGAAATAAACAAAGTTACATGTGGTTTTGTAACGTTATTTTGATGTTTATATTGTGCAGAACAGATTTTTCTAATACGGCTGAAATTATAACAGTTTTTACTGTTCGAGAGAAATGTATACATAACATGTAACTACTAAAAAGTTGTAGTGTTAACTGAATTCTAACGACGATTGAACGCGTTTTAAATATAAACGCCAACATCTATTGTAAACAGTTGAGACTTGTAAAAAAGAAATTATTTTCATCTTCCGATACTTTTTTTACATTTGATCGTCTCCTAGTTTATAGTACTAATGCACTGAATGTTTTTTTTCGGTTCATAACAATGTACCATGATCTGACTGATGATTTTGGTTTTCTTCGTTCTGTTAGCAAAAAGGTTTAACATTTAGATCTCGATTCACGGCGATTACTTAATCGTGATATTTTATTAAATAGTTGAATCATTAATTGTAGACATATACTTCACAGAAATTTGCTTTGAATAAATTTTTTTGTCTTGTTGCTTGTGTGTGTCGATAATAATGCTGATAAGAGTAATTGGTAGCTAATGGAAGTTCTGTAGTGGCGGCTGTTATTGTTGAAAGGCGAATACCAGTTGCTTTTACGTGCAAATATCGCCCTTGAACGGGTTTTGAACAAATAAAATGTAAACGTTGTGAGTAGACTGAGTAGTTTAAACGTGTGACAAATGAGCAAAGACTAGATGAAGAATCATGTAAGTCAACATAAACTTCACGTGTCACATAAACATATATACGATCCAAATTAAATATGGACATATAATCCGATTGAGATAAATGAGAAACTAAACAAAAATAGACAAAAAATAAGTAGATTTAAATGTATGTAATAATTCCTTAGCTGAGAAAGAAGTAAAGAGGCTAATACGTAACATATTTGAAGTTAATAGTGGACTTCGCATCCCCAACACTCTCAGATCTTTCGGCTTATGGACATTAGTAAATAGTCTGAAGAGTCGTCTTTCTTATCACTATCCAGCCTAAATAGCGTTTTCATCGTTAAAAAGTGTGTTATATCAAAAGATATAACGCACCTATTTTCATTCAGGTACAATCGTTTCGAGTAGTGATCTATATTATACTAACGTTTGGCCGAGATCGATTGTACAATGTAGCGAAATACTTTTCAGATGGGGAGCACAGTATGGATCCAGGCGGACATTTAGCAAAAAAGTCGAAGTGCTCTGTTTCCGATCTAAGTATAGAAAACTATACTCCAAGGTATGGATGATATATTCCCAAAAGAATTTTCCTTCTAACTGCTGAGGATCATGAGAAAATACTTAGGCAAATGTTAGCCTGAAAACACATGGGGGTGTGGTAAAATGAGTTTTGCATTAAAGCCAAAACAAAAACGACGTAGATTTTGAATCTAGGCTAAATTAACAAAAAAGTGTCCAGTTTGGATTTAAAGTATCGGAGAAGTAAATTTATTTACTTAAGGCTAATTAAGTTTCCATAGACGTACGATCCAGTGTAAGAAGTTTCCAAAATTTTCCGGAACTTCAAACATTACAAAAGTGTTCGTTCATATACAGTATATCTATAGTGCATACAACTAAATGCAACTCTTCGTCTATCTCTCACTCTAGAGTCCAAAACTCCCTAGTTTTTCAAAGATAAAATCTATTTTTCTTAGTCAAGGAACACTTTTAAGAAAAAATAATGATTCGGAATCAGCGTACCGAGTTGCGTCCAATCATATATATAACACAATATGTTTCGGATCGAGAAAGTATCGACAGAAATTTTTTCACATGAACCAGCAAGACCGATTTTTTCTGAAAACGTTTATTTTTTGTTTAAAACCATCAGAGGTGACTAAGCAATGATAATCATTCATGAAAAAATGGTTTACAACCAAAAATTTCTGATGTCCGTCTGCTATTAGAAAAATGCCCGCCGTGTGTGGGGGAGTGAAGAGGGTTGAAGAACATGAAATGCAATGAAAATCTGTGCTTGGCTGATTACGTTACATACATGTTTCGAGTCCTTTGATTATAACTCCAGCTACTTGATGTTGTTTATTGAGATCAATTGTAATTGTAGGCTCATTTGTGAATGAATTATCGATTTGTAAACATCGAGGTGGTATATCGTAACCATCGACTAATTTTGCCAGATCATAACTACGTTCATGTAAATAATTTAGCCATACACGTTTACCATATGCCAAATTCTCAACTAAAACGACAAATACACAAACCACTTTTGATGTACATATTGTACATTTCTACTTACCACAAGACGTTTGACGATGAACGCGAAAGTAGCCCAGACAACATGCACCTAGAATAATAAAATGAATATCTTTTTCTCTTGGACTATGATCGAACGGTAATTGTGTTATTCTTACCTTTGTGTGGACAACCGATGAGTCCTGCTCTCATTGCTAATCTTTTATTCCATTCATGTGGAAAAAATCTAACGTATCGAGCAGTAAACGGCTGATTTAAGTAATGGATACGTTCGACATTTGAATCATAATTACCATGGAACTTCTTAAAGTTTAATTATACTTTTACAGATTAGAGAGTTATTGAATCAGTGTTACCTTTGGCTCAGTTCTTTGAGGATCATTATAATAAATCCATAGACGTGTGTCGTTTGAGAATGCGATAGAATATTTGGTTACCCATTGATCCTGATGATCACCCCGACCTTTTGTTATCAAACCTGTTATACGCGCAGGATGACTAATATCAATTTGTAGCCAATTATCTTGAACTAAAAATAACATTCTTCAGTAAACACATTTTGAGAAGAGAACATAAACCGCGAGTATTGCATATGTTTCATTTTTGCGGCATATTAAATGAAAACATTAAAACTATTTTGAGTACTTAAAGTAATTTTACCTTGTTTAAATCTTGCACACCAGCCTTTATCCGTATGCAGGTAAGCATCTCTTGGTTGACATGTTGCTTTATGTCGGATGGGTAGGGTGGATGAGGCTGAGAATGTACTGTATGGATAGTACACAAGAAGTTTATTACATTCTAAAGATTGAGAGAAATAGTATCAACATATTTCTCTACAATTTTTAATTACCTTGACAGCCTATGAGTTCTAATCTTAGACACGGTTTGATGTTCCATTTGAGAATATGAAATCGAATGAAGCGTGTTTCTAGCGGATATGGAATGTATTGATGCCGAATGCTGATACTATCAACATTTCCCATAAACACCTGTAAGGATAGATCGAGAGACTTATACATAAGACATACTCTGAAATACGTACATTTTGATTTCCGTATGAATCTGTCACATGTTGCCAATGATAATAATCGGTACTGTATGAAATTAGAAAGGATGTTACCCACTCAGATGTACCGGAGCGACCTTGAGTGATGAAACCGTGAATCTGAAACGGTAATAAATAGAAAATGTTAATCTCCATTATGAAATTTGTCTATTAACTTACTTTGGTTGGTGTTCCTAGATCAATTTGTATCCAGTTATTAATTGTATTCTTTCTCGGACACCAAGCTTTCTTATGCTCAATGTAAATTCTTGCATTTTGAACTTGTAAATCACTATCTTCATCTTCGCTACTACTCGCAGTTATTTGCCAATCTTTTATCTCATACGTACTCAAACCTAATGGAACGCTACAAGAACCTAAAACACATAAAAAGAAACATTTATCTTAATTCCATCTAAAAAGAAATATTGAATATGTATAGTATAGAGAGTTTTCTGGTAATAGAACATTTTCTTCCTATAATTGAGCACTTTGTATATTCTAATGGCAAGTAACGCTTACAATAGATATAAGTGAAAGAGTTAAGACAAGTTTATATAGCTTGTCGTAGAGGAAATCATTAAGAGTTCAAATTCCATTCTATGGATATTTCATAGGTTATGTATATTCTAGTGTACAGTGTTTATGTTCTCCCATTGCCTTTGAAGGTTATGTATTCTTTATGTCCTTGGCGGGTGGTCTTTTGCGCAAGAAAACTCAATTAATTTTAAGATTCAATTTCTCTTTTTTTTCTTCTGTTTGACAAAATGTCATTAATAGAAATTCTTTTTTTTTCTTCATTGTTTGAATATAATTTTCATACGATAGTTGAAAGTAAAATAAAATGAAAAAAAAGGTCAATTTTCACTTTTTGTTTGCGGTTTAAAGTATATGTTGTCTATGTCTACAAGAAACTATGACATGTTTCACTGTTTGAACGATACTCTAACGTTCAACTATCCTTCAGGATTGATTTAACACATTATTTTCTAGGCATAAAGCTTAGATCGTATCTGTATCTGAAGTCAGCTTGATATGAATTATTCTCGTCTACTGTTAATATTTCACATCTTATAACGTTTTAACTGCAGGCAAAATAAAATCGATTTCATAGGTGAGAGTGTGGCTCGCTAGATAGTTCTAAAGAGATTCTCAATGTGTGAAACAGTGAGAGAAGAAAGTAAACGTTCGGTTATCAATAACTCAGCCATAATTAGGAATAATTTCTGTATGTTATCTTCATATCTTTAGATTACTTTGAAATTTTTTCTCAAGTATCATCTAATTGTGTGTGCATGACGGTAAATGTTCATTTTTTTTTTTGAAATAATTGCTTAAATTCTGACAATTTGTATTAATTAACTTTGATTCAAATTATATGTCATGACAATTGAGAATAATTACAATTACTACTGATTTTCATATTCAAATGTCCAAGGTCAAAATAGAAATAAATTTTCTGTCCATACATACATAAACCTTTTAATCAGTTTGTATAAGAAAACAAAGAAATGCTAAACCCTTCATATGAGGATTATGTCTATAAAATTAGGATTAGAACTGAAATATCTTACCAGTTGATATTAAACATTTCTCACCCGTTGTCGTCATTTGAACAAAGTCCATTGGTATTACGATTACAATAAATAAAATATAGATTCTCGTGACCATGACATGTTTCTTTCCACTTGCTATATAAACAACATTTAAGAGTAGTAATTAATCATGTTTATTAAACATTCTAATCAAAATAAAAACATTTGTATTTACAACTACTCTGATTTTTCAATATGGAGAATTGAGAATGAATGAAAATTGTTTTTCTTTCGTTTTTGAATTTTTTTTCGTATTAAATAAAAAAAGAATAAAAAAAAAAAACGAAAAAAAAAATATGCGGATGGTTCACAGCCTCAAAGAAAAACGATATAGAATACACGTCAGTCATCTAAATAAAAAAAAGAAATGAAGCGTGTTCAGAAATATGACAAAAGACAAAAACTGTATTAGCTACATATGTTCTGATATGAAAACAGGAGTAATACAGAGAAATTATCCTATTAGAGTATACATCACGTATAACATTTAATAAACTGACATTCATTGAGGCAGATGTATTGGCTAAGTGATAATCATTGTATGCAGAAACAAAAAAATAGGCTATAATGTCAATAAATGAGCAATTTAAACTGACAAAGATTTTTATTGTTATTGACGGACAGAACATTTCATGTCTTCCTTAAACTTCGGCTAAGGAAGAGTTCTGGTTTGATATATTGAGAGCATTCTCTACTTTATCAGTGTTTCAAAAATCAATTTGTTTAATTGAGCAAATCTTGGCGAGTAGAATGTAAAAGAATCCGTATTTTAAAAAATACCTAAGCTTAACCAAGGTTTAGAATGAAGAAATGGAAAGTAACAGAAAAGGTCAGTTAAATCGAACAGTTTGTATTAAAAAAAAAGAAGACAAATCTTAGAATACGGCTGAGAATTAGAAAAAATACAATGCAAATTTCAAAAAATGTCTCGTTTTATCTCAGGGTATTCTATTTGTAGTGGTATGGTCGTCATAAAAGGGATGAAATTTAAGAAAAAACTCTTTAGTTGAAATCCTAAATTTACGAAAATTTTCAACAATCACAGGGGATTTTTATAATTCTGAGAAAAACTTTGACATTTCATGAGAGTCATCACTGTTATACTCTCGTAAATTCTGTAACGAGATGTTCATAACATTTCAGTACATTTCCAGCTTTGATTTCTACAACATTACAGTGATTATCTGTATCTGAACACATTATTTTTTCATTAGTTTTATGTAATTGTTTTTTTTAGCAGTTCTTTCAATTCATCTGTTTCTCCTAATCTAAAATGTGAACTAAAAATTTTTTTTCTATTTACACTATAAAAGAAAAAGTGTAAAATAAACATAAAGTATAGTTTTTCGAGTATTGTATTTTGTTTATGTCAATCTAGTTGACCTATTATGTTGATAGCAAAATGTCGAAGTATAAATGACTGTCGCCGTAATAATACATCAGAAATCTTGTCTGGGTCAGAAGTGTACTAATTAATACATTTTGACAATGTTCAAAAAATAATTCGATGTATTTTTGTTTATTTTAAATACTAAGCACGTATAGGATATGGCTTTTGAACATATCTTGCTTTTCTCCTAGCATATAGAGCGACATATAAATAGATTCCAATAAACACCAAATTTAATATAAGCATGATGATACCAAATGACAGTTGAGCAGAGATACTTCGAAGTTTTGAATTAAAGGATCCCCCAAATATTCTTATCGTGTTCCCATCTAAGCCAATTAGAATAATGGCAAAACATGCCGACACAATGTTGGCTATTAAAGCAATAGTTGCCCAAATTTTAGCACGATTTTTAACAAATACTAAAATAAAAATGCGAAAACAGTAAATATATTCTATCAATCTATATATCAACACTGGCACTGAAACATCTTAATTAATAAAAAGTCTGAATTTAAATTTTCTAAAGACCAAAATACAATCGACAAAAAAATCTCATATCGTATTCTAATTTCGTTCTGTTAAATTTTAATTACATCTTTTCGTAGTCAAAATGGAATTAATTGTGGGAATTAATTTTTTAATTTGATGATCTCTCAAAGAAGATTTATACTGTTGGTAAAATGACATTACATTGTTACTTACGAAATATAAATATGAGAACGGTAGCGGCTCCAAAAAATACGGCACACCAAATTCCGGCTCCAGTTGTGCCTGTAGTATAGAATGTAGATGAATTTGCACCTAATTGTGCTACTTCTAATGCGAATATCAGCAGTGTAAGTATAGCCATTAGAATTGCAATTATAAAAGTGATAAGATATGGCCATGAACGTCTCCATATAAATTCTTGAGGAGTAAGTTGTTGTGGCATCGGATAATGAGGACGCATGGGACGACCATAATACATTTGCGGTCTATATTGAGGTCGTTGTTGGCCGAACATTATGCTCGATACTATTACTTATTACAATTATTCTGCGAAGAAAAGGTGATTAGTTAATTCTAGTCGGTACATTAAACTACATAACTTATATTTTGTATATTCAGTGTTAGCGAAAAATATCATATTCTAGAACGTCTTCTGGAACGTATGTAGTAATGTTTAAAATACAGATTACTTTGAAGGGATGAGAGTTTCACAAATAGACCTGAGTATTCGGTAGCTGTACCAAAACTTTCAGCCCGACTGACTGTAAAGATCTTGAGCTGAATGAAAGGGGTTTTCACTCTTTTATTTTCACATAAATATACAACACACATGAAAGGCCTGACAGTTCGACTGATGAATATGACAGCTAACAAAGAAGTGTTTGAAGCAGATAGTTTATTCACATCAACCACAAGTAGTGAAGTTGAGGAATTACAGTTTTTGTGATGACATGAGCTTTCATCGAGAATAAAACAGACTTGATGAACGTTTTCGAATTAACCGGGATGCTGAGCGACACAGCTGCTGCTAAACCGGGCGTATCTCATAAGATCGCGAAGCATTCTGAAGGGAGAGATCGTGAGAAGGCATGCCTGATCATATCTTTTATCTTTCACAATGTGCGAATACGGGTATTGTATGTGTAGCCACCCAAGCAAAAGAAAAAATCGATAAGCTAGCTCAACCTAGGTAAAGCGGTACATTTAGCTAGCTTAGCTAAATATACTGCTTCACCTAGGTTGAGCTAGCATATCGATTTTTTCTTTTGCTTGGGCAAGTTTATGTGAAAATAAAAGAGTGAAAACCCATTTCATTACCTATACAAACGAAGAAGTCGATAGCTCAAGATCTTTAGAGTCGATCGGGCTGAAACTTTTCATACAGCAACTCAATATTCAGGTCTGTTTGCGAAAATGTTTTAGTTGCTCAATGCCTTACAAAGAGTGAAAAAGAAAAAAAATCGGTAAAACATTAGTTTTTGTTATGCAGGAAGTAAAAATTCAATATATCGACAAGGAAGGACTGTGGGTACGAAATATTTTTAGTTTTTCTAGTCTCATTGAGGCCTTCATGTGGCCAACAGGTGGAGTCAGAATCGATTCGACAGCTAGAGACCTTCCCTCGTACGACATCATTTTGAACGTCATACTTGTTTGAGTTTATGTAAAACTTTCATTGTAGAATAACTACTCCATAATCATAGAGCAGAATGGTTTAGGATATCAAAATTCAAAAACCGACACATTGGAATCTGTACATTCGAACAGTTACAATGTCTTTTAATATTTCAATAAAAATCTGTTCTTATGTATTGATCTAACTGAACACACACACAAGACTTACTGATCACTATGTTGAAAAGTATCTGTCTACCTGCATATGTTTAATATAAATATTTAATATTTTACGAGTACAAGGTTGTACAAGTGATAATTACTGAATTAATATCACACTTTTACTGTGACGGTATGGATTTACATGTTTTTTTATCTAAATGAATTTCTCTTCCATGGTGTACTTACCTTTTTTATCATTTTTCTATCTATGTCTTCGTAAATATATATGTTTAACCTTAACTTAGCGAGTCTGAGTGTCACAGTTGTTTTATAAATGAACTAAATAATATCTGAAGGTGATGCTTGGAAACTTTCTTACAGTATGTCATACCCTACCCTTTGAAATTCAACACATCGCATAAAAAAAAATACCAAAAGAATTTTTGGAGAAACCAACGACTTAGTAGGCTTGATTTTCGAGAGACGAACAGTTAAAACGCTTTTTATCAATATTCTTCTCTGATAGTAAACAGTTAAGTTTTTCTAAAAGAATTTTTCAATTTTCTAAATGTCTGAACAAGTTTTTGTATATTTTCAATTGTGCTCTTTCTTGTCATATAAGTTCGTTTAAATCAACGCAAAGTTCGAAGACAAACAGCTTAAATCTCATATGTTCTTATAGTGTTTTGATGTGATAGACTACTGACTTATCTATTAACTTCAAAATGAAAATAAATTTTGAGTTAAACAGATTTCTGACCGATTCATATGAGTTTCACCAAATAGAGTGAAGCTACGAAAACGATGATTTTTTTTAAACAACTTGAAAAAGAAAAAATGTCTTTATGTGACAGATTTTGATGTGAAAATATTTCAAGTACACCTAAAAGACAGCTTTTTTAAGGATTGTAAGATGACTATTTAGTTTTCTTATCCAAATAACATAAGAAAACTGTTTTTCTCTATTTTGAAGCTTTCCAGAATTTTGTTTTCACCTTCATGTTACGATGATGATTTAATTAAGATTATCTCTTGCGCCTCACTGTTTTTCATCATCGTGCTGCTAGGATATTTTAATCAAGGTTTATTATTAGTATTCTAATATCTTTTATTATGTTCGACTATTTATCTCAACATTGATATTAGATGAGACGGTGACGCTAATATGAATGTTTACAGTTAGTGCTCTTGTACGAGACCATGTTTCAAGATGCAAGTTGTTCGACATCTAAAAACTTGAATAAAGAAATATTGATTTGAAATCAGATGTATTTATCAATTCTGTACAGTCAAACCAGTGTTCAAGATTTACTATTAATCCTCTACTGTCTTTCTATTTCAACTCTCGCTATTTATTTTAGAACTAATAACAGATGAAATGATGGTAGTAGCAGAGATACGTGCAACTACATAACATTTGCTAGATAGTATTTATCAAAACTTTATAGTTACTATTATTTTACTTGAGTCAACGAGTTGAATCGATTATCTAGATAACTTTGTTGAACGTATGTAGATGAGCGAAGCCAATGTTCTGATATCAAACTTCTTTTCCCATCCTTCTCCGGTGTTTTTTACGGAAAATACAATCATAGATCTGAACATTGTGTTGTTGAATAGCAGCAAATAGTGGGACGGGTACATCTCATTAGTGAAAATGTGCTACATAAAGTTTCAGCGAACATAAGGTCTTTGATGGATCAAATGGTGAGGGTAATCAATTTTTAGAAACTTTTACTGACCAAATGTTTTCACCCTCGTATGTGAAAGCACAATCTCCATCTTAGAAACAAATTCTTACACATTATTCTTAAGTTAAAATTCATTCGGCGCCCATTAGACTGAATGAAATGTCGGATCTTCCAGGTTGAGTAAGCTATCAAAAGAAAAAATTTCTGTAAATACAAAAATTTCTAAATTCTAAGAAAAAAATTCTATAATTTTGGCTATATAATATTTACAGGCCAGAAATATTTACGAGGAGTATTGTTACAAGTAGGAAGATGTTACTATTACTATCAAGCTCACTCCTAAAGTTCACAGCGCCAGGTGGTTGCCTGAGTCAGACACGGAAAGTATTGTCAAGAGCCAGCCATGCGCGAAAAGGACGACCTACACTGTTGGAACTATATTTGAGTTTTTCGTTCAAAACTTTCGCGGAGATATCGGTAACATATCTAGGAAGATTCCCAATAGTTTCTGACTAGTGAATGCTTCCTTCTGGTGCTATAGCATTTTTCGTAAAAGTCCTCAAAATTGCTAAAAGCAAGTTACTATCTTTCGAAGTTTGCATTTTATAGGTGTCATACCTCGATCTAGGAAATCGATCAAGAGTTCGTATTTGCAGCATAAGCAGTCGAGATCGAATAGTACCTGCATCCAAAATCATATGTGGATTCGACTTCCGCCCATATGCGAGTTCATGTCTGCAAAATGAGGGAATATTCATACTGTTTGTACTTTTTGTTTAATTTATTTCTGTAAAAAATAGAAATATTTGATTAAACTTGAATGTCACTGCACAGAACAACTGCTACTTTATGAAAATTTATAACTTTCATAAGAAAAAGATTGTTCACTATACTGGCCGATCATTGCAAAGTTGAGTCAAAGTGAAAATGGAGTACTTTAAGAATTAAGTTCTTATGTCCGAAGGTGTCTGTTACAAGATCCTGTTAATCCTATGCTACATCCCTTGGACTACTTGGCGTTTTCACCGTTTGCGAAATCCTAGGCGTCTATTCACATCTTAAAAACAAATACAACTAGATTTTCAAAAAATAAGCAGATTAATGGGATGTAGATTAACTCGAAATCATACAGTAGCCATTGCACGTAAGCCACGACCTACTGCCATAGGAAGCACAGTGGGCAACCATGTGGACCATTTTTTTAGGTGAAAAATTGAAAGTACCCTTTTTGACGATTCACGTCGTGCTACATATACTTCAGACCACGAACTATTTAACGGCGTAAAAATTTTGAGCCAGAAGTGGTGAATTTGCGGAAAACAGGCATGACTGAAAAATATTCCGTAGTTTTGCGAACTCTATGGAAAAACAATTTTTTCCTTAAATTTTACCGTTTTAAAATTTGCAAAAGTATATATTCGGAATCTAGGACCTTTTAGCTATCGATTCCTAAAAAAAAATTTTTTAGAGACTTTAACAGAAAAACAAATTTTTCTTCCTACACTAAGTGCTTTCCGAAGAAGTATGCTCGGTATGATGAGTTTCCGAAGCTCCAAACTGACTGAAACTTTCACAGAATGCTCTTCTTGTCATAATACATCTGTACGAATAGTATAAATCGTCCTGGACTGACTTATAGGTTTTTCAAAAAACCTTGAATTTTCAGGTAAAATCCATGAAAGAGCCGATATTTTATAAGATATTTTGTAATAAAAGTCTATCTCTTCTGAAAAATCCATTCAGTTCAACAGTATGATAAAGAAATTAGCCCCCCGAATGTATTTTCAAAGTATAAATATATTTAAAAATATTTTTTAATATTTCGTAAGTACAAAAGAGTATTACTTTAGAATCTGAACATTGTTAAATGGGAACATAGAATTGGACGGAGTCTTTATATTGATTGAAAAAACTCATTCTACTTAAAATAATTTAAAATATCGGTCAGTTAAAACCATATCATCGACGAATCTAAATAGAAAATGAACATAAATAGGATATAATGTTGAGATATGGGGTTGAAAGTACATACTTTGTCATTTCTGATTGTGGATGTACGTGTCTTTTATCAATGACCCATGGAACGTTCGTCTTCAAAGGCTGATCCTTCATCCACCACCCATATTGTTGAGCTGCAGTGAGAGGTTGACGATACTGTTCATGTGGTTCTAAAAATTAGAAACATATTGAACCATAACTAAAATCATTCATTCTTGATCATTCATAAACTTCATTCTTGCACGCTTCATTAAATTAAGCCCTTTTCCCTTGAGAGAAACGTATCTGGATAACCATTACTCGGATCCTGACGAAAATTTCAAGGATGGGTGGTCATCTCAAACCATGGTGACGAAATTTATTTTTGAGCAGAGCTGGGCAAGTCACGGATTTTCCAAGTCACAAGTCAAGTTATCAAAAATTTTCTCAAGTCAAGTCGAGTCAAGTTTCGGGTTTTTCCAAGTCAAAGTCACAAGTTATGACTTGAAATTTTTTTTCCGTAGAAAAATGCTCAAAGCGAAGCTGGGCAAGTTACAGGTTTTTTATGAGCTTCGGCTTGTTGTTTAAATACGATGTTTCTTTTTCGTATTTCAAAAGATAATTATAAAAAAGACAGTCCTTTAATGAGCCTTTCATATTATTCATATTATAACAGATTTGGACTCATCTGAGACAATTCATATTTTAATCAAGTATCGCAGTTGAGAAACCATTATTTCTGCAAAAATATTCGTTTCTCAACTGAGATACTATTTTGACACGTGCGTTGAAACGTGCAAATGTCTATTATTCAATAGTGAATGAAATGAAATTAGGTATATGATGTATCTCTACTGACTATCTAAGGAATTATCCCCACATTGGATAGTCAAATATTACCATCTATTAAATTATTATCAAGTAATCGCATGTATGCAAAAAACATAACAACAAAATCAGTTCTTATCCCTTGCTCTCCACGTCATCCACGTCTTATGTCTGAATCACGAGTTTTGTGAAAAACGTCTAAGTATGCAAAATGGCGTGAAAGTCGCTGTAATTCTTGTAGATTTTGTAGAACTATTGAATAATAGACCCTTGCACACTGCACTCTTGCACAATTACACGTTTCAACACATGTGTCAAAATTGTATCTCAGTTGAGAAACGAATATTTTCGCAGAAATAATGATTTCTCAACTGAGATACTTGATTAAAATATGGATTGTATCTCAGTTGAGACGGTACGTTATGACATCAATATTCCCAAAACATTATGAATTATTATTTAAAATTAGATTGCATAAGAGGTTTAAAAATATGCGTGACTTGACATGATTTTTTATACAAAGTCACAAGTCAAGTCTTTCAAAAACATTTTCAAGTCCGGTCAGATCAAGTCAAAAATGACTTGACTTGACTTGAGTTTCCTAGCTCTGTTTTTGAGTCAACCTTTATGAAACCGCAACAGTAGTCAAAACGAAGCTATCACTATTTCCCAAAAATCTGTCTAGATCGATGATGGAAAGCTCGATTGATTTCAATATGAAGCTAATATATGTGGCTAGAGGTTGTCGACAAAGCCTAATTTTTAAATATTTGAGTTACTGATTTTCGGCTGTCCTCGAAAGGTGAAAATCTCGAAAGTTTCTCAAAACTCTGCCTGTTTACTGAAAATTACAGCAAAATTCAAAAATTGGACTCTATTAACCAACCTCTAGCTGCATGTGTTAGCTTTATTTTGAAACAATCCCGAGCTCTTCATCACCGATTTATGTCAGCACTGATAGATACCGTGAGAATGTATATCATTAAAACTAATTTCTGAACGATTTAGACAGCATTTTTGCGAAATACAAACAGCCCTGACGGAAAAAGAAGTGATTTAGAGATATGGTGCGCCAATGTATGGTACAGGTATGAGAACTCTTAGTAAAACTATCATAACTTTTGATTAAACTATCACTCAAAGCAAGAAGGCGTCAAATTCTAACGAGAAATGTTTGCTATGCAAACCAGCATTGCTGAAATCCTTTTTGATTCCAGCATTTTACCGAAATATCGGAATGTCAAAAGAATTAGTGTTTTGACCTTTCAGAAAATTTTCATAACAACAGGATGAATTCTAAATGTATAAATCTTAGACTATCGAACTATGTGTTTAGTTCAATATCGATTTTTCATTCAAAATCTATATTTCTGACAGGAAGGGCACCGTAAATATTTCTCATATTTCACCTTTGCCACCTCTAACATGCATATGTCTAAGTGTATGATAAGTTAAATTCGATACAGAATCGTCAACCCATTCTCGAGATTGTAAATCGCCAGCCATCTCTTTAGCTAATTGTTTTTCAACAGCATTTGGTTGATGTTGACCAGCCAAAGAAGATGGGGCACTCTGTAAACGATTCAATGATTTAAAACGATTGTCATAACCCATCATTGTCAAATTGAAAAACGTCATTGTTTTATCACACTTTACAATCTAAAATAAACGCATACAGACTATTCTCATTCAAATGTATATATGAAAACAGATATATTTGACTTATAAAAAATCAGTTATGCTACCTAGACAAACATTTTACTTAGTTAGATAATGTATTTAATACGAAATAAAAGAACAAGAAAAATTGATTAAAAATATTTTTCAATTAATGGGATTACTTAAGAAAAACAAGTAAAATATAGTATTTAAATTTATGCATATTTAAATAAAAAATAACAATTACCGGTAATCCAAGAACACATTAAACAGACACTTTTTTTCTTCTGAATATTTAACTCAACAACTTGATGAAGGATATAAGAAAAGAAAATAGACCAAACACTGTTCGTTTAAATGGAAGAATCAATAAAAATAAGCAGCTTGTAAGCCCACAATATACATTAAAAGATAAAAATATCATAGAAGTATTTTTACATACATTTCGAGATAAAACGAGCAATTAAAACAAATATGTCGCGAAAAACAAACATTTATCGTTAATAAACATGAAAATTGTATAATAATAATAATAACAGTAACCCTAATCTGATTATCATCTTTAATAGTTGGAAGGTTTTTACAAAGATCAATTTTCACTTGCTCATAACATCGCAAAATGTTCTTGAAAAAAGCGAAAGAAACTTATCTCTACTTTCTTTTTCTGATATAAAATATAACTTTGTGTAAAACAATAATAGTCAAATCAATTGTAACTCAAAAAAAACTTTAAAATTTTCTTAAATTACTTCTTCACTAGATTTTTTACAAAACAAAAAATAACTACAAATTCTTATTAATAAGGCGACAAGAAAGATTGAGACAAAAAGCGAACTATAAAATCGAGATTTAAAAAAATAGAAGTTATGAGCGTGTGTCATACAGGAGAAATGAACCTGAGTACTCTCTGGGATTATTAAAGAGAAAAATAAGAAAAGAACGGGAACGGTAGACAGTGTTCTTATAAAAATTGTTTTTGTTGAAGAAATTTGTTGATATCAGTGTCGTTTGTAACTGTTATGTTCTTATCAGTTTGACCATTAATTTGTGCAGAAGATCGAGACAATTTATTTAATGTTGTTTCGTTCAGTATTGTTTTCAATTGACTATTTTCCCTTTTTAAATGTTGAATTTCTAGTTCCAATTTTTGATTTTGTTGTTTCTGTTGATCTAAATTTGCTTCTAATGTTTCAATATATTGACGACGTCTTTCACGGCATCGACGTGCCGCTTCACGATTACTTTCACGAATTTGTTGACGACGTGTATCCGGATCACCTTCAGTCGTACCAGTGAATGTCTGTTGAGTGATAGGTGGTTGATGTTGAGGATAAATATTTGTTGTTACTGGTGGTACCACATGGGGTTGATGAGAATTAACACCGCTACTGTTACTGCCTGCTGGTACTGTTGACACTACTTTTTGACGTTTAACTTGATGAAGACTCTGATCACTCGATGTCACTTCATTTGACATATTCTGTTGATTCTGGACAATTACACCTGATGTCTCATCTTAACACAAAGAAAATACTTTTTGTTTGAATAACAGTGTTGTGAAAAATTATTTGACTGTGTGAATGACTATGAGAGGTTTTGATAGTGTAATTTAGAGTTTTAATGCAAAGAGTCAGAATCTCATGGGATAAGTAATACATTTTAAGTGACATGATCATAAAGTTTTGATGGTTTTTGAACATTTGTTTTCTATAGGACTTGTCAGTATAGTATAGTATTTAAAAACAGCTCAAAAATCAGTAAACGAGAAGAGTAAATTTTGTTTTCTCTCTTCCAGTATTATGGAGCAATGTTTGATCTATAAAATGAAACACTGCACAGTCCTGCCCTCTAACATCAAGAATACATGTGCTAGATCTAGTTACAAGAACAAAAATTATGCAGGATTAAAGTGAGATTTACACAATAAAAAGTGACTTTTACCTTGCATTCGTATCTAGCACATTTATTTTTGATGCTGTTCAGCGTTTTATTTTATAGATCAAACGCTACTCTGTAATACTGAAAAGGAGAAGAAAATTTGATTTCTGTCAATCATTGATTTTTGAGCTGTTCTAAACACAATACCGATGGGTTCCACAGGAAAACAGTTTTCAACGGTGTTATAGTTTACGGTGTTAAACGTGAAATAGATAAACTATACTATCAAATGCGATGCAACTTCTCATCATTAAATAATGATCTCTACATCAAAGGATTAGTGCCTGACAAAAATTGTTTATGTGGCGAGAAAGAAACAGTAAAACATTATTTACTACACTGTTCTCTCTATGACGCACAGAGAGCTACACTTTTTAAATCTATAAATGATTCGATATCAAATCCAGATTACTCATTAAAAACTCTATTATTGTTAACGCAATTCCTAAAGATAATTACTGTGTTATCTATCGTTTAGTTGTTAAATATATTGATGCAACTTTAAGATTTGCTGCTGATAGATAAATGCTATGTCAATCTCTCTTACTCTCTCTCTCTCTCTCTTTCACATACACACACTCACACACCTTTCTTTTGTCTTTTGCATGATTAAGATTTTATTATTCCTATTTATATATTGCAACATCAAAGGCATATTTATTTATATTATTTTTGTGCTAGTTTGTGGTAATCAAGGAGAAGGTACAATGACTTTGTCGATTCCATCTTCAAGATTACATGTTCTCGAATATGTTTTTTTTACTTTTTTTATTTATTTAAAATGAATAAAGTTTAAACTAAACTAAACTAACAGTTTTCAAATTTTTACGATTATACTACTTAATTTTCTCAACACCGTACATGGGCGATCCACAATGAATCGGTCGTTGTTATTTCGATTAGCTCTCAGTTCGCGGTTCGATATTATCTATTAAACTCAAAATTTTTCTAAGATATGCGTCATGAAATTCTGGACATAACATTAATCAGACATATTGTTTTCTGTTCGAATTTATACTATAAGAATTAGAATATCAAACTCAATAATATTGAAAATTTTTCACGTGAAAAGGTTTATTTTTGCAATTACTGATCGAGAATGATATTATAGAAAAAAAGCTCATCGTCTCAAAACCATCCCACTAACTTGACAGTGGGATGTTAATGATAATTATTGACATTCCAGTTTCGCATGAATCACTGCTCTAATTCTTCAGAAAGCTTATTTACTCATCATTCCTGTGCTATCGAACTCTAATAAATCACTCTGTATCGAAGTCTAATAATTCATATCCTTTGTTTCTACTTTTGAGGAAGCCCTAACCGGAAAATTTCATTATTTTAAAAAAATTTATTTTTATTCAATTATTCACCAGTGTTATTACATCATGATCTATTCTATCTTGCGCAATATTTTTCTATTTTTTCTCTTTTTTTATCACGATCGCTCAGATTTTATACTGTCCTCTCTACCGTTGATAAAGTACAGAAGTTCACAAAATAACATTACACATAGAAAATTACTCAATATGTTCGGCATATCCATAAAATAAAGGGTAAGATAACTGGTATGATCTTACTAATCTATGGTGACTAACAGACTCATATAATAATTTTTCTCAAGCAAAAAATTCCAGTAAACATTTCCAACAAGGTAAGATAAATGAAAGACACTATAAAAGTCAAACAATTCAAGTACACACTGTTTCTTACATACCATTGTTTATATTTATTTGTTGAAATGCCCGTTTATTTGTTGGCTGCATTTCACCATCCTTGAGAATATGTGTGTGACCATGTTGATCTAATTGAAATGTATGAAGTTGATTTTCGATTATTATTTGAACGTATTTGTTGTTAGATGATATTGGAGATGTAGCACCACCATAACTACGATGAATATTATTCTGAATCGATATGTGATTATTTGTATTATTATCCGTGTTACTGATCATTATAGGAGCATGTACTTTTGACTCCGTTGATAAATTTTCTTCTTTGTGTGATTTATGAGTTGTATCATTAATTGGAAGAAATTGTGATTGTAGATCAATTTGTGATGCAGTGGTTGTGGGTGTTAATTCGTTTTCAGATTGACTACGTAATAAGATTTTCTTTTTCGGAGATAACGATGAGTCAGGTGTTGTGATCAATTCACGAATATGTGCGGATTCCAATGGTGTTGTCACTTCTGTTTTCGATAATTTTGTGTTCTGAATCGATTCGATCACCCTCACCACCTAAAGAAAAAAACAAAGAAAAAACACTCAAAACTTGTTAATGGATAAGAACCAAGTATAATGTAAAGTACTTCAAAGGTGTACAATAAACGAACTTGGATTATCGAAGGTCTCTTTCCAGAGTTTTAAGGCGCTCTCCCTACTAGATACCTTTGAGGAAGGGGAGTTTATCTTACCTCGGCAGTTGATGGTGGTAGGAGTATACTTGACGATGGTTCTATCATCTCTTCTCTCGTAATCGCTTTTGTTTGTGTTTTAGGTGATAAGGAGAGGAGTGTTTGAAACGGTGATGTTGTTGGTTCTCGAAAACTTTGCCTTAAATTATTCTTGATTTTTCCTACAGGATTTTCAAATGAATTCGATGACATAATTAATGATGCCATGGTTGTCGTTGAAGGTGTTGAGATGTAAGATGTGTCTGACGCAGATTGAGAACTATTTTGATTTATTGCTGTTGATACGACTAAACTGGGTGTATTTAAAACACATGGGCTCAAATCCTCATTCAACGACATTTCGAATCAACAATACAAAAAAAACAACAAAATCGAAATATTTCTGATATAGAAAAACAGATATACACCATAAACTCTGCTTTTCAAGAAAAGTATAGCTTTATTCTCGTCATTTAACACTCCATTTTATTCAGACTATCAAAGGAACACTATTTTTACACATTGAATCTTGTTTGTATCATACTAACAGTAAATTTTTACTCTTATACTAAAAAGAAGAAACCCTGGTTCGTTAGAAGATGAACCATCCATTGGTCGCTTAGCAATCTAAATCCTACAGCTATCACCTTTAAAAACATGTATTTTTATCGAAAGTATGTTTTCCTCGAATGGCTATGCCTTTAATTCGTAAATACTCCATTTTGATTTTGATGTTCAAAGTCAGCTCAGTATTTTGTTTTCTGTTTCATTCTTCCGCCATTCTACACATTTTTTTCAGTGACAACTAGAGTTTTTAAAGTGACCGCAAGTCGTCAATTCATGATTAATGCGCACCCAACAGTTTATTTTCTCTCTCACATTGGTTTAACGCTGGAATAAGACCTCCACAATCAATGCCATTTTTAAGTTTTTTAAGTTGATTGTAACGTTTACCTTCTAGGTTACTGTCGATATATTAATGTTATATGTTTTTATTGGCTATTGTCATACATACGGAAGCCGTTGTAAGCCAATGGAATTAAGATCATAAACCTCTATATAGCACAGTTTTGTACTAAAACTTATCTAACTGATCTTAATGTTAAAGTCTTCCAGTTACAAAAGTACGGATTTCTCCTGAGGTAATACTTCAGTTGACGCGCAAATAGTGATAGGAAGAAGCGCCGTCTATACTTATTTCAATAAAATAGATGTTTTTAACAAACACAGTATAAATATTTAAGTAATAAAAACTGATTTTGATATTTTAGTGCAAAAGATTTTACTCAAAATCTTAGTAAGAAAACGTATGAAGTTAAAAAATAATTTTAAGAACTCTAATTGAGATTGATTGGGTAATTTGAATCTGATAGCCAAGATCATGGAAATTCTCGATCTTCCTTTTGTCCTACACTCTTGTTTGCATAAGTGCAAATATTTTCAGAGTTAAGATAACTTCAAATCTTTTTTTCTTCTCGAACATACCGGTTTAAGGAAGAATCTATAATTATATATGGACGTAAATCTAATGGCTATGGTTATCATATATGGAAACACATTCAATAACAGTTACAAAACTCAAACTTTGAGTTTTGTAACTGTTATTGAATGTGTTTCAGTCAATGTTTGACATAGTATGTCAAACATTGACTGTTTCGTTTGGGATTTCCTTTTAACCGTCCATTCATGAAAAATACTTAAAATAGTAAACTGAAACAAATCAAAACAAAAACATACTACGTCGAATTGAATTCGTGGATTTTTGCCATATAATATGTGTTTTTTTTTTACTACGTACTGCTTTTAATATATGTGGTTCAGATAGAATTAAATTATAAAACTGTTTATAATTAATATTAGTCAAATATGTGATACACGTGGAAAAAGAAAAAAAGCTTTATAACATCAGGTGAATCAACTGAATTCGTTTACGAATATGTATTTTTCAGAAAAAACTCCAAAATTCGGAAAAAATCAGAAAACTAAAATTCCATCGGAAAAGAAGCTGAAAATTGGAAGAGTTGGCAACCCTGATTTTGGCTATAGATGAATGGGAGAATTTCTTTGTTGTCTTCTTGTTACATTTTTGGAAATATAAAAAGCTGTTAGGTTCATTGAGGTTAGAGGTACAATAATCTTTTTTTCTTGACATTTTAGATAAAAGTTTTGTTAAATTTTGTCATCTGTCAGTTACTCGACAGCTATTAGGTTTTTTTTCTCGTGTTAATTTTGTACACGTGTTCACTTTGTGCACATGTTTATTTGTGCACGTGTTTATTGGCAACATCAAATTTAGTACCAGGCTGCCCAAATCCAATTTTTAGAAATTAGAAGTTGATCGGAAGATTTTTTTTCGAAATCAGGAGAAAACAAGGAGAAAGAATATCAGGCAGTTTTTTCTTGGACAAGCAAAACAAAAAAATCCAATAACTTTTTCAAAAACATAGTGTTTTTGAAATATTTTTTGATGAAACAGTATTATCATTTGTTACAGACTGCAGTACGGATTGAGGAAGAAGATTTTGATCTGTTGAGTTTGTAAGTTCACTAAAAAATCAGGAGGTTTGGCAACCCTGTTTAGTACCCAAGAGGAGTATTTCCTAAGACTGTTTTTTATAAGACTAAGACTATTTTATTCACGAAAAGGGAGAGTCATCAAAGGTCACTGACCTGTAATACCAATGACTCAAGCCAAACAACACAAAAAGAGTAAAAAGAGTTCTACAGTACAATCCTCTTTAAATAAATAACAGTATATTAGGTTTTAGAGCGCAGATATCAGCTCAGATCACTCATTAGTGCTGTGTAATATCAAAATGCGACTCAAGAAATTGAATAACAAAATGCATCAGAGCTGTAGAGTTGATGTGAGCCAACTAAAAGATGAGAAAACAAGACAATCTTACGTTGCCATACTAGCAAAAAGCATAGCGAACATTCAAACAACATGTGGTTTAGAAGAACACGCCACAAAAATAGAAGAAGCAATCAAAATAGCAGTAGAAACAACCATACCTGGTAGAAAAACAACCAGGAAACCCTGGATATCCGATGAAGCACTAAAACTAGTAGACGAGAAACGTAGACTGGAACAGATAAAACACGCATCTACACAACATGCACAACAATACAAAGACATGTGCAAAAAAGTCAAGAAGTCAGCAAGACAGGACAAAGAGCATTGGATAGCCGAACAATGCGATGAAGTGGAAGGGGTTCTCAAAACAGGAAATACGAGGCAGGCGTATGACCTGATAAAAATGCTAGGCAGGAAGTCCGTACCTCGACTAAATGTCATACGAAACAAAGAGGGCACAATCCTACAGTCGAAGGAGGAGATCAAACAAAGATGGACGCAGTATTGCAGTAGCCTATACAAGGATCATGGAGGAGGGGATAGAATGGTAAAAGAACTTGAGGAGATCACACCCCTCAACAACGAAGATCCTCAAGACATTCTGTACTGTGAGGTACAAGAAGTAATATGCGCACTGAAAAGGAACAAAAGTCCAGGATCAGACGGAATCACATCAGAGATGCTACAGGCTGGAGGGGAACAGCTAGCACACGAAATTCACAAACTGTGCAACAAAGCATGGTACGAAGGTACGATTCCAGAAGAGTGGGGCAAATCCATCCTGGTACCGATACCGAAGAAAGGAGATCTTAGTGGCTGTTCAAACTACCGAACGATCTCTCTCATTAACCACACAGGAAAAGTGCTACTAATCGTGCTATTAAACCGACTCAAAAAACAACTAGATCCGCATCTCTCGGAAGAGCAGGCAGGATTCAGAAAAGACAGAAGCACTGTACACCAAATCCTGACACTCAGGCTATTAGCAGAAAAAGCAGAAAGACAAGGAAAGAAAATATACAACTGTTTCATTGACTTCCAAAAAGCATTCGATACAATCAAACATAAAATCATATGGGCCGTGCTACAATCATACAGAGTGGAAACCAAGATGGTGGCGCTACTAAAAAAGATCTACGAAAAAGCGCAATCAGCGGTCCGTATCGGAAAAGACAGGGGCGAGTGGTTCCAAGCAGTTGTAGGAACTAGACAGGGCGTCCCTTTATCACCGCTCTTCTTCATCGCATATCTTGAACGAGTGATGGATGAGATGGAACAGACTACCTGTGGAAGTAATATCAGTGGAACAATTATAAATAATCTAAGATTCGCTGATGATATCGATCTTATAGATGAGGACTGTAGCTCACTTCAAAACCAGATCGATCCAGTCAGGAAAGCCGCTGAAAAAGCAGGACTCATCGTGAACATAAAGAAAACCAAAATCATGGTCTTCGGAGATCGAAACATTCAACATAGAATCCAAGTAGCGGGAGAGACCATTGAAAATGTTGAAAAATTTGAGTACCTTGGAAGTCTATTGACATGGGATAACAACTGCTCCGAAGAAATAAAAAGGA